>CAUYQU010042604.1:0-87168 GCA_963574635.1 Cheracebus regulus
ACGCCCCTTCCCCACAGAGCTGGACCTTCCTGGGTTCGCTGTGCTTGCTGTGAAACTCTCAGTCCTCAGCGCTTCCAATTGCTGTTTTCCTTGTGGGGATGGGACCAGCCGAGCCCGTCCGTCCCGTATACTCCGCACCGGTAAGCGTCGTGCTGGGGCACCGGCAAAACAGCCGCGCTGGCCAAAAGAGTCGCGTTGGTGACCCATGTGGCTCCTCTGCCGGGAATTTCCCAGTCTGTGGGCAACAAAAATTCGTCAGAAAGTGCAGCGTCCAGTTGTTCTCTGCGCTTTCACTGGGAGCTACATTCCTGAGCTGTTGCTAATCGGCCATCTTGGATCTCTCTCAAGCAAACACATTTAAGTGTTAACTTGACACTCTCAATGGGCAACTTATGTTAGTTGTCTTAATACAAACTGGACCTTCTGGCTATAGAAAGAATAAACAGGAAGATTTTGGTTTGTGTCATGGGATCCTTAGGAGTGTTGCTTCACCAGCCCAAAATCTCTGTGGCCAGTGGAGCCTTTGCCTAGGTTTTATTCAGGTCTGCTGTGGTCATTCAGCCTACTCAGCTGGGCAGGTTGTACTTAGATCGTGAGATCGGCCCAGATCCCATGGCTGCCAAGGGTAAACAAGGTGCAAAGCAGCAAGGGGCGTGTGAGTGAGCATGGGTGTCCAGCTGCTGTACACAGCCAGGCATGCCATTTGCAGCCAGGTGAGCAGCTCCAGGCACCAGCATAGGCACCGTCTTTGTGCGAGGCTATTGGCTGGACCAGGCGTACCACAAGTGGCTTCTATGGGTACTGGGGAATGTGGTGGTGCCCAGAAGCTTGAAGATGCTAGGAGCCACAGAGCCCCAAAGACGGTGTCACAGCCCTGGCTCAGAAAGTCCAGACCTAAGGGCTCCCTGAAGAGCCACAGCTCCTCTCTCCTTCTCATCACCTGCAACATGGCAAGCCAGGGCTGTTTCAGCCCTGATCGTGTTACATCATTGTCAGTCCCACCATTCAGCAGGTTCCAAGTTCCCATCCCACTTCCAGGAAGAATGAGGTACATGGAAAACTGGAGGGTGAGCAAGGCAAAGAGGAGCTTCACGGAGCAACAGAACAGCTCTCAGAAGACCCACAGTGGGCAACTCCTTTCCGCAGGCAGGTTATCCTGACTAGTGGAGGAGACCCAAAGTGGGTACCTCCTTCCAGCAGCTGGTAGTCCCGATGTCTGTGTGAGTCTGGCAGAGTCTGGGGTTTTTAAGGAGTCAGAAGGGAGGAAGTGTATGCTGATTGGTCTGTGGGCAGCCATGTATGGGCCTGGAAAAAGCTCCAAAAGTTCTCACTCTGGGCTGCAGATTCCACCCAAAATTGACCATCTGGCCCCAGGCCTCAGGCATCTCTAGCTTGAATGTGGGTTTTACTGAGAATCCACCCCTTTCTCCTCAAAAATCTGTCTGCCTTCCACCATCAACATACCCTCCCTGGCACCCAGGCTATTTGTGCCAAAGGACACCTGGAGACCCATGCCGAGCTGCCCTTACCTCCCCTGCCCCAGCCTCCCTCCCAGAGTTCATCGATACCCAAAGTTTCAGAGGGGGACCAGGCAGCGTTGGCATGTCAAATCTGCCCCAGGCAGGTGCACAGGGTCAGGTCGCAACAGCACCCAGACCTAGCTTCAACTTTGATCTGAAATCCAGCAGGAGGAGGGAGAGGCCAGGGAGCAGGAGCAAGCAATTCCTAGCCCGCAGTGACATGGGGGATTCCTGGGCCTGAGAGTGCAAGGCTGTCCAGGTCCGGAGCCATGGCTGGGCAGCGGCAGCTGTAGCTGTGCTCAGGAGTGTGGGGCTCCAGTCCCTTTAATTTGGTAGGGGGTGAGCCTGTCACCTGTTCCTGGCCCATCTGTTCCTTGGGGACTTTGATGATTTACATCATTGTCATTCTCTATTTTGTTTGTAACTAGATATTCAGATGTTAAATTTTAAAAAATTATAAAAATAACATATTAAAAAAGTAGTTTCATCTTCTAGCAATAGGTGAGATTTTAAAAATACAGCTATATATTTTTAAAATCTCACCTATTGCTATAAATTCATGCATTTATGCTTTACTCTCTAGTTTCTTATCATTCACCTTGACATTTCCTTTTCTATGACACCAATAAAGCCCAATGCATTCTCTGTATAACTAAATCATCTTGAAAAGAGTTTAAAACATGGTACAGAAATGAAATTGAAATAGTCTTTTATAGCTTATGAATATATTTTGAACACTCCTTTTGTGTTTTGTGATTTAGGTGGTGAACAGCTAAGGTATAAATAATACACCACTACTAGGGTCCTAAAAAGTCATTTTGATTTGAGATATATTTAACTTTTGCCTCTAATACATAGTTTTTATATTGGAAGAAAATGCTTTTTGCTATTAGGAAACTTCAGTATTATTCTCATCACAAGCATAACATGCTATATCTTTCCCAAAGTTGGTATATTTCATTGAATCATTTTAATGTGCTCTGGCTGAAGAATATCAATATCACTCTTCAGATGAAAGGTGGTTCCAGTAATGCCTGATGACGTCTCAGCATCATTTGTAATACAAATGATGGGGAGCCTGTGGCTTAATGGCCACTAATTTATTTTGAATTTATGATGCATTGCAGCCATTAGTAATAAGCTGCTTTACATCAGTTCATGGCGAATAAGAGTTCTGTTTGTGGTAGGTTTTATTTCTTGATGTCAGATGAGAAAATATGACTGTTTCAAGAGGAAAATAAGCCCATCCTAAAGTGGAATCAGGTCAGAAGTCTACAAATTCTATGTAACAATATATCATGCACTTTACTGTGCCTTATCATAGGTAACTGTGGAAGTATTTTTAAATGAAAAACTGTAGCCCTGCTACTTCTGCATTATATTAAAACATAAATTTAACATGCAATTTTCACTGGGGTTTTTTGAACACTTTATTAATATATATTTATCATGAAATTTTTTAGAGTAACTAATATATTATAAATTTTATGTTATGGAGATTGCCATATATTTAAAAACACACCAACATTAGAATAAAATTAAACTCTCAAATGACCCCTATTAGATATAAATTCTCTATGACTTTGGTGTGAGAGAAAAAAAGGAGAAGCAGAATGCATCATTCACCCTTTAAAGAGATCACCATCTACCTGAGGTAACAAGATTTTCGTAGAAACATTATTTTAATGCCAGGTTTTAATAAGAACTCAGGGATAGAGTTAGTGAGAAACAATAAAGCAGTAGAGATTTATCCCCATATCTGAGAATAGAAGGTATCAGCGGTTAAAAACATAAGAGCAACACTCCAGGGACAGAACCGTCATGGACATGGCCGAGTTTGAGCTGGATCTTAAAGGAAGAGCAGCAGAAACAACATGCACACAAAGCACAGTGGAGGCAAAAGAAGGTGTTAAATGGTTTATCTGGGAGCAGAGTTGTCATAAATATGAAATAAAAAATATGGAGGGCTTGAATGAAATGCTTTAAATGCACATCAAAAACAAACAAAAAACAAGGTTTTTCTAAAAATAATTTTAAACACTATATCCAAATCAGTAACTCAAACAGCCACTAAGGTCCATTGTAGGGTGAGTTCTTGTCATGAACTAACTCTCAGTTTGGTCGGCATCATTTCAAGGCTGGATTAGTTCAGGAGGCTCCACTTGGTGTCTTTCTCCACTATCAGCTGCTGCAGATGCTGTTTCTCACTATTGCAGTTAAATCATTCCTTCTAAACAACAGATGGGGCAGATGCCACGTTAGGACACTATCAAAATAACTTGACCACAGGCGACTAGCCTTGTTAGACCTCACTACCTCATTCTGCCTAGCAATTAAGACCTCATCTTAATTATTTTTCAAATTTTTTTTATTATACTTTAAGTTCTGGGATACATGTGCAGAACATGCAGGTTTGTTACATAGGTATACATGTGCCATGGTGGTTTGCTATATCCATCACCCTGTCATTGACATTAGGTATTTCTCCTAATGCTAAATCTCCTTTACCTCCCTATCCCCCCACCCCCTGACAGGCCCCAGTGTGTGATGTTCCCCTTTCTGTGTCCATGTGTTCTCATTGTTCAACATCCATTTATGAGTGAGGACTTGCGGTGTTTGGTTTTCTGTACTTGTGTCAGTTTGCTGAGAATGATGATTTCCGGCTTTATCCATGTCCCTGCAAAGGACATGAACTCATTTTTTTGTGGCTGCATAGTATTCCATGGTGTATATGTGCCACATTTTCTTGATCAAGTCTATCATTGATGAGCATTTAGTTTGGTTCCAAGTCTTTTCTACTGTGAACAGTGCTGCAATAAACATACATCATCTTAATTCTTTAGTTCCTCGTCTCTTTCTAGCATTTGTTACAAGTAAGTCCTGATCATCTGTCTTTCTCATGCATAACTTTCTCCACATGCTGACCGATGATTCTCCAATGATTTCTTATCTCACAAAGCATGCCTTCCAGTCCTTACCACTGAGCCCTCTGGAACCGCTTTTCCAAGACATTTCCTGTCATCTGTTCTCTACACCCTCACCCTCTTTCACTGAACAATTCCTCTGCTTGCTTGTCCTAAGGAAGCCCTGAGGTCTTCTCTGACTCTATGTCCAATATACATATTGGAGATTGCATAGTGTTCCACAGCTTTTCAACAGTGAGTCACAGACACCGGCTCTCAAGACTCAGAAGACATCTGTGCTTGTGCTGTGAGGCACAGTTGCAGATGGGAAGTAAGCTGCAAATGAGACACAAAGGACATTTAGGGTCAGCCTCAGATGGGATGTACAATTCCCCTAATCATCTCCATGAGGTTATCTTCTTTCAGAGAATGTTGGCACGCATTTAAAAGCCTAGATAATAATAATAAAGAGCCTACTTATTATCCTATGAAATCGTTGATGAATTAAAATTTAAGATTTATAAGTTAAAAATGCCGGGTTTGAGTTGATTGTGTTGTTGAGAAAGAGGAATTTCTTTTCTTTTTTTTAATTGAAAAGATTTTTTTTTTAGTATTATTATACCTTAAGTTCTGGTGTACATGTGCAGAATGTGCAGATTTGTTACATAGGTATACAGGTGCCATGGCGGTTTGCTGCATCCATCACCCCGTCATCTACATAAGCGGAATTTCAAACCAGTTTATTAGAATTCTAATAAGTGATTTTTGCTTAGTAATGGACCTTTTAAAATAATCACTGCAACCTCTGAGACCTCTTTCCTCTTGATACATCATTAAATAATTTTACTTTAAACTGTGTCCTCTTAGGCATTTGATTACTAACAAAATGTTTATGCTCCTTAACTGCTTTGGCAGGATTAAAAGGGAGCTGACTTCATGAGTAACTGGGTAAATTGATAGGACTTTTTTAGATTGTCTAATGTTTAATATCATTGCTTTTATTTGAAAAGACTGGGCTTTTGGGGGGATGATTTGGACTCCCGATCTTTAGATTTTCCTGACTCTAGCCTGTCCCTCTTACAAAATCTTCCCTAGCTCTGAACCAGTGTTTCCGGCCCTAGAAGTGCAGTTAAATTAACTGATACTTGGGGGTTGCTTCTGTTTTTATCCTGCCAACTCATACTAACCCAACAAATGAAATAGTTCCTTGCTTCTCCAATGGTTTGGCATGTCAGCTTGTGCCCATAGGTTACTGGTCTAAACTAGAGTATACCACACAAAGAGCTTGTGGATTGCAGAGACTGATACTGCTTTGCTTCTACAGTTTGAGATAATGATCCATTCTCCTATCTTAGTTTATTATTTTGGTGTTTATAAGATTATATTAAATTATATCCTTTAAGATCTCTAGGCTGTGCATTCTCAAGATGCTTTATCACAGAGATACTACACTTATAAAAAATGCGTTCACATCAACTCCAGGGCAGATGTCTGGTCTATCTTTTGCCCAGCACATCTACCACATTTGATTTGGGTGGTTTCGAGTTTGATTTGGAGAATCGCTTTAGCAGTCTATGTCACACCATCACAAGAATGAAATCTTTCTGCCAAGGAATAATTTTATCCACGAAATATGTAACTATACTGTAAGATTTCAAAGATAGAATACCTCCTAACAAAAATGTATTTCTTCAAAGCATATGTGTGAATGATTGTGAAATGCAAATATAAATATGAACTTGTTTCGATATCTAACTGAGGGCTGGACTGCTATTTCTCGTGGACCAATAACAACATGCAGATGAACAGGGGAGGAAAAGAGTTTTTATTTTCTGCAACCAGTGATGGGAGAAGGGCTGGAAATTGTCGCCAGACCGACTCAAAATTACTAAGTTTTCCAGAGCTTATATACCTTCTAAGCTATATATGTCTATGTGTTAGTGTACATTTATCTAAAGACATAAGTGACTAATTTGTTTTAATCCAAACTAAGGTCTGAGTCCTGAATACTTTCCTCTGAAGCCTCAGTAAGTTTATTTAATCTAAATAGGTCTGGGTGCTGGTATGATTGCCCTTATTTTGTTTCCTGCTAAACCATGGGGGTTTAGGAAGTTTCTTGAGACCTCCAATAAATCTGTGGAGACCTGGAGAGTTTCTTAAGACCCCCCCCAAAAAACTAGTTTAATCCAAAATGGGTCCTGTTAAGAATTCCTTTGTTATTTTGTCATGCTTTAAGGTTCAGGAAAGGCCTAGGCAAAACTCTTGATGGGCTTTTTTTTTTTTTTAACATTTCAGCCTTTGTATAAGGGAACTGGATTTAAATATTTAACTTAACCACAGTACTGAAACAGTTGTTATGGAGACCTACTTAATGAGTCCTACCCACAAAAACTGAGTAAGGAAATTACGTAAATTTTAATTAGAGTCTTAAAAATATCAGAATACTTAATCTTCATATTCTTAATATCTCCTAAATTGGTTGAATGCAAGAAAGCTTGTGGTTTTGGCCAGTGGGGGTTGATGTAGTGATTGCCTGATGCCTTTTTTGTTCTCCAAGTAAATAGTTTGAGAAAACTATTTGCTGACTGACAGCAGAGTAGGAAAGGAGGAGTCTTGGAAATTTGAAGAGATTTAAAAAAAAAACGGTGGTTGTGAACAATTTATAAGTGGTTTGACTTAAAGAACTACAATAGGATGACTTGGAAATGGGCTCTCTCCAAAGAGATAGGTGATCATGAATTTCAGTTATTTAATTTTGATTTCTTACTGGACTTCAAGGGATTAAGTATTAGTCAACATCAGGTGACTAAAGCAGTTCTAATGAGTAACCAGTGACATTGTCAGAAATTTGAGTGGGGTAGAATGCTCTTGTCAAAAGTACAAAGAAGGCATTCAAGCTAGATTATTGTCACTTGTGTAAAATGAGGTATATTGAGAATAGGAAAGCTTTTCTTTGAAACATTCCCAATTTTATAAAATTGGGCTATTAAATTATTTATCAAACATCATCACCATTTTGGCTCTTAGATTTGATAATAGATACCTGACTTCTGTAGCCATACTTTTTAAAGGCAGAAAGGTAGTACCAGGCAAAATGAATGTGATATCCCTATCAACATTGCAATGGCTCAAATCAATCTCTAAAAGAATCACTCTAGGCTGTGTCCTTACTCATTTTCCCTTTATCTTTTTATTTGCCCCTGTGGCTTGTTAAAAGTTGAGTGACCTACATGTTTCTCAAAATTACCCTGTTGGATTTTTAAAAAAATCTTACTTATCAGCTCCAAATTCTGACATAGACCAAATCTCTGCCCTCGTTTCCAAAATATAAACAGTGTTTTTGCATTCATCCTACCCTTTGCTGTCAACATTTTTTTTGTCACTAATTTTGACTCTTTATCTTAATGAGCATTTGTAGCCGGGAATAGTATTGGCCCACAGCTGAGATTTGCCTCAGAGAAATAAGATGCTGATCACTGGTCATAGGTGAAAGACTGTGAGCACAGAGCTTAGCAGGCAGGAAAGTTAACACAGGTGCAAAGAAAAAACCTCTTGAGGATACTGATCTTTATAAAGAGCAGATTTTTGTTTCCCGTCCTCAAAGATTCTTATGCAGTACGTATTAAAGTCCCCTTTGTACCTTGGAACACTTTGAGAAACCTTACCCAGTGTGCTTGCAGACGTGGTGCCAAGAGGAACAAACTTTCACAGCCATACTGGACAGCTGCCAGAACTTTCCCCTTCTGTACTCTTAGTTCTGGTTACTGTTAGGAATAATGGATTTCTTGTAGATGCTTATTAAAACAGGGCAAAAAAATCCAGACCTACAATGAAGGGTTCTGCTATTTTCCTTCAGAAGGAAATGAAAAGCAAGTTCATAGAGATAGCATGCTAACACAGTCATCATTTTCAGTTACCACCATCCTTTTAACTCAGTTTTAGAGTTCTTTCAAGAAGCAAGAAAACATCAGTTTGAATCTGAAGAAAATTCCCAGGAGTCTCTGAAGCCAGCCAGTAGTTAAAAGCAATAACTTTATGCTATTGGTTAGTTGATTTACAGCTTATTTTAAGACATAGAGGAAAGGAGTTCCTGTTTGATGCTCACTTTATTGTCTGCCAGTCCTTCTGTTATGGTAAAAGGTATCTGAGTTACCGGTGGTGAATCCATCTGGGTCTGCAGAAACCTCAATTCTTGCCTCAGAAGAAACAATTTCACTGAGGGGCATAAAGTAGAAAAAGAGACGGAGGCAAGTTTCAGAGCAGGAGTGGAAGTTTATTAAAAAGTTTCAGAGCAGGAAAGAAAGGAAAGAACACTTGAAAGAGATCCTTATGGGTGACTTGGGGTGTTTAACTGTGATCCTAGGACTTTATAGGCTGGCATCTTGCAACCCTTGTCCGTGATTCTTCCCTTAGGGTAGGCTGCTTGTGTGCCCAGTGCACTCCTTACCCTTTGAAAGTGAGCATGTGCAGTGTGTTTAGGAAGTTGTACATGTGCCCATCTGAGGCTTTCCTCCCTCTTCTGGTGGAGTGCCCCCGAAAAGTCGTATTCCACCATTTTGTCTCTTAATACTCATGCTCAGGAAGTTGCTTCTCCCTGGCACTTGCATTCCATTACCACTTTAATGTTAACAACTCTGGATCATCAGGAGATTGTCTCTCCCTGGTGGCCTGGGTGGGACTGCTGAATTATTATTTTTAGAGATGTCATGTAATAATTGTCAAACCACCGCCTAATATTCCTAGTGGATATGAGAGGAAAGCCCTCCCTTTCCCCGCTCATGCTTAACTACCTGTAACACTCTGCAATGTCCCTAAATGTCAACCTGGGAGGAAAGTGAGAAATCACAATGTAAGTGAGAAAAGTGTTCTGCAGTTGAAAAAGAAATTAAGGGCAAGGAAAAATATCCTAATGAAAGTTTATGAAAATGTGTGGAGAGATTTAAAACATCAAGCATCTGTAGAGAATGGTCCTGATTTAAATGGGTTGTTGTAAACCCAAAGAAGAGAAACACTTTTATCAATATGAATTTCTCTAGAGATCTTTTAGGATATACTGAAAGTAAGGATAGGGAATGAATGACATTCTTGAGCTATGTCTTTATCAATATCTTTATCAATCAATATATTTTGAAGATTCTCTTTCCTTCAGCATGTTTTTCCTCCCTCTAGAAATCCATACACGGTTAATTTTCTTCATAATTTCACATTTTAGTTTTGTTTTGTTACTAGGGCTACATTATTGGATGTTTAATAAAGGATCTTCCTACCCACAAGAAATCTCATGCATCTGTAAATTGTCAAAAAAATTAGATGATTCGGTGCACAAAAATGATTCTGACAAGGAAGGAACCACTTTTTCAGAATTTAATATGTATAATGCTAGGCTGCCGGAGAAGCAATGCTTGAGGTACCACAGGAGAAATACATATGAATACCAGTTACGCAAGGGACTCATCATGCCATTTCACTAATAATTACCCATGCTATGGTAAAAAGAGAAATTTAGGGCATTGGCACTAAAGAAAGAGGCTAGAATAATTACTGAGGAGTCAGAACAAAGGGCAACCTTTGTAAATTATTTACCTATAAATTGAAACATAGTTTTTCTACATTAATATTTTTGGACTTAAGAAAATACTGGTAAAAGTTATATTGACAAAAGGCATTTAAATGCCTATACATTTAAAATTTATTCTGATAAATTGTCATCTCTAAATTAAAGCAAAGGATACAACATCATAATCTTACATGACATGCTTTGCATATTTAGCATTTATACAAATCCTTTAAAATATAAACTCCTTAAAGGCAAGCATCATAACTATCTTGTTCATCATAATCCCTGCACATAGCCTAAAAGATGCTTAGTAAATAATGTGGTGAGTAAAAGAATGAATAAATTTTTTCACTTGTTTTGTTGTAAAAGTTGTCTAAATCAATTATCAAGTAAATTAAGACTTTAACAGTTTTTTATTAAACAAACTATTTTTAGAAGCTACTACAACCAGCTATTACATTTAAATGTGTACAATTGATACAGTGATTTTCCAATTATGTACAATTTTAAATTTTGAAAATGAGGAATTTTTATACAGAATTTACCATAATCTTAAGCACATAGGATTTACAATTAAAAAGACTTAGATTAAAAACCTGGCTCTGTAATTTGTGCAGTCACAAGAACTTAACTTTTACAAGCTTCCATTTCCAAATCTGTAGAATATGAGTACAACTGTTTAACATACAGTCTTAATGAAAAAAATGAAATAATGAATGAAAGTCACTTAGTGGAATACTTGTAATTCACTAAACATCACTGTTGAAAGTTAGTATTAGAATATTTTCTATATGAGGAACAGGAAAAAAAATGATTCAGTTTAAACAAAATGCACATATATCATCTTGTGTGAGATTATTCGTAGGGACAGGAGGCAGGGAAATTCTGGGCAGAAGAGGGCGGGTCCCCTGGCAAGTGCTCAACCCTCAAGCCTGGAACCGCACCCCAAAGTGAGAGCATACATTCCTTTTTTCCTACTCAAATGTTGCCTTTTCCAAAACCACCCATGACACCCCTCCTCTGTCGGCGCCCCCATTTTGTGCCCATGAAAACCCCAGGCTCCCCTGGCAGAGAAGAGGATAAGCAGCTGGACATCGGAGACTATTGTTGGACGTCAGAGAGACGCAGCTTGATTTCATTCAGAGAGACAGCTTGACAATGTTGCTTCAGAGAGAAGTCCAGCAGGGAAGGCTAGACTCTGGGGGGAGGTTATTTTCCAGCTCCATCCCCTTTCCATCTCCTCTTCCTGCTGACAGCCACTTTCATCGCCAATAAAATCCTCCATATTTACCACTCCTCAATTAATTCGTGCCACCTGATTTTTTTTGGATGCCAAACAAGAGCTCAGGTGCCACAGTTGCAGATGCTAAAGGCTATCACACTGACCCTCTGCCCCCGCTGGCAGAGAACAACAACCTCATGCAAAAAGGCAGAGGGCCCACTGAGCTATTAACACATAAGCCATCTGTGGACAGCAAAAGCTGAAAGAGTGCTAACTGTAACACATGCCCTCTGGGGCTTTGGGGATAGCAGGCACCCCCTAGACACTGATGCAGGTCCCTGTATGGAGCTCTGTCTGGCTGGTGCCCAAAAGTGCTTGCCCCACCTCCTGTACCCACTCACCTGTGCACTCCCTCCTGTGAGGGGTGAGATGTAATGGGGCCAAGTGAGTGGAGTTTGCCCCTGCCAGTGCTGAAGTGGCAGGCTACATCCAGTGCCTGTGCATTCTAGATGCCCCTAACAAAGGGATCAGGGAAACGTTCCTGCTTCATTATGAGAGCCTCACCTCACATGAATTGAGAAGTAGGGTAGACCCTAAGGTTAGTTGATTCTAGAGTTTAATGATGTCATCAAACACCAGGTATTTACACCTCTTCCCTCATCTCCCTCATCAGCTTCATCCTTAGACTACTTCTCTTTATGATTACAAAATGGTTGCCAGGACCAATCAGGCAATATGTTCTCTTTTTCATATCTGAAGAAAACAAAAACAAAAACAATTTGTCTTCTTTATCTTCAAAGCCCTAGCCAAGTATTTTCTCCCATTTCATTCACTCATATTAAATTAGGTCTAACCATTCCCATAAAGTACTAGCAAAAGAATAAGGTCATTGTCTCTGTCGTAGAGTCCTAAACTTTTCATGTGTGTTGGGAATGAATATTGGAGTATCAATCACAGTATCCACTACAATGATAATAATGACAATGGGGATGATGGATAATTACCCTATGAATTGATACAAAAGTAATAAAATTTCAAGTTAAGATTTAAATCAACACATATAATAATAGAAGAAACCCTATACATAGGTACTGAAGTAGAAATTCAATGGGTTGATCACCAAACACACAATGAATGACTCAAAATAATTCACATTCTATTTAAGGAGGCAGAAGTGTCAGAATCAAAGTAACATGCCATAATGTAGAACTGTGGCAATTATGATACATGCACAAATAAAGAAGGAGAAATTCTTCCTGGAAGGTTTAGAAGGTGTACACAGAGGTTATATTTAAGATGAATTTTGAAATTTTTATAGACATTTTCTATGTCTGCAAAAAAGGCGTATTCATCAGAATTACAATGAAAGCACTAGAAGACTAGGAAGGTTAGGTATCTTTTGTTCATTCTGCATCATCAATGCCTAGAAATATGTCTAAAACATAGTAGGTACTCCATATTTATAAGAACATGAACAATATTCACAAAGGTAATAAATCATAAAAAAATGGAAAACATAAAGTGAAAAATTGTGAAGTTGAAGACAGGTCACATGATGAATGGACCATGTCCTATTTTGAAGTATTTAGTCTTTATTCTGAAGCTAATAGTCAATTACGGGTTTTAAAAAGGAGACCCATGATCAATAATACCCTTTTTGAAAGATCACTCTTGGATATCACTTTGTGTCCAGTAAAAGGTGGGATGAACTTCAAGTAAGGAAACAGCAACAAGGAGAAAAGAAAGAGCTGTCTTCAACGTATATTTAGAAACTAGACTTGTCAGTACTGTGTAATTAATTTGATGTCAAATGTGAAGCCACAAGGAGTAATCTAAGATGATGTCTAGCTTTCAGGCTTGATTGAATGGATAGTGATGTCTATCAGTGAAATCAACAATACAAGAACCAAAGCAAATTTTATTTCGGGGCATGAATTGAACAATATTTATGACTCAGTGAATTTTGAGGCATCAGTGACATGCACACCTGGGAATGCTAGAAAGGGCTTGTTAGTCTTATCCTACAATCTTAAAAGAGTTTTAATCTACAGTTTTTAATTTGGTACCCACCTGGTGGTTAAAGTCTAAAGAAACCTTAGAGAATGAGATGAGAGGATGACTTCACATTTAACATTGAGCTGAGCAAAAGCAGACTCTGAGTTAATGTTAACTCCCTCAAGAGCGCCTTTCATAGAACCCCAGTTTGGCTCAAGCCATGTTAGTATTCCAGATAGGCTATGCTCTCATGCATTTGAACCTAGCAGAAAATTATATCTTTGCCTTTAAAGAATATTGACAAAGTAACAGCCAAATAATTTAAAATTTTATGGATCAGGATGTCCTTGTAATATGATCCCTACACCCTCAAAGTCAGAAAGGCAATATTTAGTGTGCTTTTGTTGTTGTTTGTGTGTGTGTGTGTTTGCTTTTGTGACAGGGCCTCACAGGCTAGAGTGCAGTGATGATCCTAGCTGGCTGCAGTCTCAAACGCTTGGGCTCAGGCAATCCTTCTGCCTCAGTCTTCCGAATAGCTGGGACTACAGGTGTGCACCACCATGCCTGGCTAATTATTTTACTTTATTTTTGTAGTGACAGGGTCTCACCATACTGCCTAGACTAGTCTTTAAATCCTGGGCTCAAGAGATCTTCCTGCCTCAGGCTCCCAAAGAGCTGGAATTACAAGTGTGAGCCAGTGTACCCAGCCTCGTGTCTTTTTTATGTTTAAAACAAATGACATTTTACTACCAAGAACTGCACATGCATACATATATATGTATACATCTAATAATATAGTAATATGAAAGAAAGGCATTAAAAATTAAGTTACTATTTAAGCAGAAATTTTCACAATTATTAAACCATTACAATAAACTTGTTGGGTTGTACATTTCTATAAATAAATCATTAAATAACAATGAAATTGTTATTTAATGCAAATATATTGCATTAATATTATTAATATTAATAATATATATTAACTCAAAATATATTGTACAGAAATAATATAATGTATTAAGGTTTTCAAATTAAAAATTATAAAAGATTTTTCTAATTATAAAAGATTTTCTAATTAATTGTTTTTAACTCTTTTCTAATAAGTAAACATTCAATTGTATCATTCTATTTCCTGATCCCCACCATATATCTAGAACTTGTGATCTTAATCTTTTCTTGCAGACCAAATGGAGGGAAACAATCCAGGAAGAGCACGTAGAAGTAAGACACCATAAGTGAAAGGGTGCAAAGTGTCTAGCTCATACCATTTAAAGCAGATAATGCTGTCAAACAGGTTGAATCAATTTGCAGACTCTAAGCAATTATTTGAGCAGTTTTTTCTCTCTAGGCCTAGACTAGGTAATGGGTAGGGTAGGGTTGTATAACCGGAAACTGTGTAAGCAGAGGTGACCTTGGTGTAGGAAAGAAAAATAGATTTTATTTGTTTAACAATTGCAAAATTCTTTTCCATATATTACGTCACTTGATCCTCCAACACGGATCCCACAACAATCTGTGAAGTAATCTAGATACCATTAACTGTAAAAACAGAATCGTAGGCCAGGTGCTGTGGCTCATGCCTATACTTCAAGCGCTTTGGGAGGCCAAGGTGGGGAGATCACCTGAGGTCAGGAGTTCAAGATCAGCCTGGCTAATATGGTGAAAACCCATTTCTACTAAAACTACAAAAATTAGCTAGACATGGCTACAGGTGCCTATAATCCCAGCTACTTGGGAGGCCGAGGCAGGAGAATCACAGCAGTTAATCGGGGGATGGGTAGAGGTGGAGAGGTGTTGGTCAAAGGATACAACATTTTAGCTTGATAGGATATGATTTTAGCTACAATCTATTATACGAAGTTAAATTTTATCAAAACTTATGTACGGGGACACTTACAGACACTACATGGCACCATTCACAGTCCAGAAAAATGTAAACAAATGTAAGTATAAAATCAAAACTCCATGAAATTTACTGTAATACATACTGTACTACTGTAATAATTTTGTATCCATCTCCTGTTGCTACAGTGCTGGGCTAAAGTGTTGTGTGATGCTTAAAACATGTGTGACACTTATCTCTATGTGAGCACTTCTTTCCTCCAGTAAATTGAGTATCACCCCATTTTCTTGTTCACCAAATAAGATTTATTTCATCTTTATGGGCGTTTTTTTAAAAACTCTTCACAATAGTTAGGCATTCAAAGAAACATAGTAAATTATATCTTTGAAGTTCTGATAGTGTCAGTTATTTGCCAGATACTTCTAGTTTTATCATTTGCCTTTAGACTACAGCTTTTTATTTATGTCCCAATGTTTCTTTATAGATTGCTGAAATATGAAAAAAATTACTTATGCTCCAAGAAAGGTCACAGTTTTATTAATATAAATAGACATCTTTCTTGTGATTTATGTTATTAAGATACAATAGGAAATATTTTGTGGGATATATTTGAGAAAAATTCAGAGGACAATATTTTATTTCAGTATGCTCTGATGTTCTACCTCTGAGAGATAGAACAATGCAATGGTTTGTTTAGGATAACTTATGCAATATTAAAGGCTCTCTTTTCTGTAGAATTATTTTGCATTAGTTCCTATAAACAATCTTTTTTGTTCCTTAAATTGTACAAGTAACTAATATTAGCATGACATTTTAAACCTAGCAATTGTGTTTTTCTAATGAGATTTATGTGTGCATCAAAAATAGATGGCCTCTGATCTTCATGGCCATAGAGAAAATAAATATGCATCTTGTGAGCACCCTGGAATTCTCCCAGTTTTGTGGATCACATTAATTTAAAAATCTATCATAGATCTTTGTATCTGAGAAATACACAGAAACTATACCCCATTATTCCCAGAACAAAACAATTCAAACTTGGCCTTGCAAAACTAAAGTAAATCTAAACTTGAGACTTTTATGTAGAGTGCAACAAAAAGCATTGGCACTTCCAGGAGTAAATCTAGATTTTGTTGCCTCTAAAGACTATACCATTAGAGAGAAACTGTTTGAGAAAAAAAAAATGAATGTATCTTACCTTTTAAACTGTATTAAGCCTATGACCATGTGAACACATCACTAGGTGTTCCCAGATCCTTGGAAGTGACCTATAAAAGTGTAAGGCTCTGGAGATTAAGCTGCATTTCATAGTAAATACATTTGCATATACAGTAATCTCTTCTTATCTGTGGGAGATATGTTCCAAGACCCTTAGTGGTGGCCTGAAATCACAGATAGTACTCTACGCTATATACCCTTAAAATAGGCACAAGAAGAGATTAACAACAACTCGTAATAAAATAGAATAGTAATATACTATAATAAAAGTTTTATGAATGTGGTCTCTCATTCTCAAAATATCTTACACTACTGTACTCACCTTTTTTCTTCTTACAATCTGTTAACCTGATAACCAAGAGGGCTACCAAGTGACTAATGGGCAGGTAATGTATACAGCGTGAATACACAGGGCAAAGGAAAGTTTCACGTCCCAAGCAAGTCGAAGCAGGACAACACGAGATTTTATCATGCTTCTCAGAACAGTGCACAATTTAAAACATATGAATTATTTATTTCTGGAATATTCCATTTAACATTTTCAGACCTTTGTTGACCAAAGGTAACTGAAACACTGAAAGCAAAACCTTGGGTAAGGGGGACTACTGTAATAAAAGGACATGAAGCAAGGAGCAGATTGGTTCATGGTTTCATTATTGTTAGTGGGATACATTGTAACATTGTACTTGGGATTATTCTGTTAAATATTAAACCACGTGTATTTTTCAAACAATTAGTCCTCAAATATTTTCAATATTAAAAACAAATCACATGTCTTGACAATATTTATTTAATTGAAGATGTTACTGTAAAATGTACTTATGTTTACAGGTAGAATATTTGAAAGCTTTTTGATCCCCACATCCGTTAGGATTCAGTGCAGCTTTACTCAATCAGAATCATTCCTAGGAACATGGAACTATTTATTGTTAAATACTTGGTTGATAAGATTTGTACTTCTTTTTCGTCTTCTGTTTTAGAAGCATTTGTGTTCTCTCAAAGTCTGAGGGTTAGGTTTCTAACTTTTCCAGTATTTGGATTGATAAATTTACTACTTCAGTTAGATAAATGCTTTATTATTGGTAATGGCACATATAAAATATCAGTGCATTTATATAACTCTCTAGTAATTGATTATATAAAGAGTGTAGAAAACAGTGATTTACCATAGACTCCATTTTACATCTGAATCTACTTGTTCAACTCTTTTATTACTGTTGCCTTTGTTTGGCTTATGTAAATTTTACTGAATTTTTATTTCTAACTAATTACAATGATATCAAATTGTAGCATATAGTTTTATTTGTAGCAAAGATTGCTCTCTAAAAATATGTACATGAGTACATGTGTAAATCAATCAACATCGACTTAAACAGTAGCTATTTCATGTGAACTACACACATTCTTGGCAAGAAACAAGTAAACGCCTAGGTCTGGGCATAATTCCTTGGAAATGACAATGCCAAAATGCCCAAGGAAACTCTTGGCAGGGATACCCATTTGTTCTCACATATTTATCTATTTGTTCCCTTTGTTGCAAGCCTCTAAACACAAATTCAGAGCATTATCATGGTATCTGGGCATCGTTCCAATATTTACTCAAAGAGAAGTACAAAACATGGTCATTTTATGGGAGAACTAAGTAGCACATGGTGTTTATGCAATGTTATACCCACTGTATTAAGGGGTTTCCATCTTTCTTTGATCTCTCATCAGAATACCACCATATAGAATGAGTGGTATACTTAAGATATGGCTGAATTGTTCCCTAATATAATCTGACTCAAGGAAAACAAATGGAGAGGGTCTTTGTCATTCTACTGTTTCATATGAATTTGCTCTGTTTCTGGAGTCAAAGTTGTTCTGTTTTTCACTATTTGAGAATTTTTTTGCAATTTTCTTATCATAAGCCAGAATGTAATGGGATGAGTATGGAGCCCTTCTTTTTATACACTCTCTTGAAACTCTTCATGAGAAGCTTTCTTATTGAATTGTTTCATTCTAGCTTGAATATCCAAATGGAATGTATTAAGATAAATTCATAATTACATTTCTTTCATTATACTATTTATATAGTTATAACACATTTTGAATTAAATGAAAGGTCTTATAAAATTTTGAAAAGCTATGTTGTTGCTTATATATTATTTATTTGTATCTCTAAAATTACCCACTGACTGCAAACTGCCCATAAGGGGCATATTTACCATAAAACAATCATTCCCAGAACTAAAACAGGCCTAAAAATGTCTTTGAATTTTCCTTCTACTACAAATTTTTATAAGAATGGAAACAGTAACTTCTTTCTGAAACAACAATGGAATCTCAGTATCAAAATTAGTCAGGTTAAGTAGAGCATGACTGTAGTCCTTGCTCCTTGGGAGGCTGAGGTGGGAGGATCACTTGAGGCCCAGAGTTTGAGGCTGCAGTATACTATAATAGTGCATATGAATAGCCACTGTACTTCAAGCTGGGCAACATAATAAGACGACATCTTTCTCAAAAAAAAAAATCTGATGCTCAGTATCAATCATTTAAAAATAAATGAATGAATGAATGATCATGGGACAGCAAATGATAAATTCTGTATTCAATCTATATTTGAACTTATATTTTCATTACATTTCACAAATTATTTTCACAGGTTTAAGTATTTTTAATTCCTTTTATTTTTATTTGCAAAAGCATTGCACATATATCTAATTTTTAAAAAATTTTCTGGGATCATAAGTGGTTAAAATATTCTGTTATAATATTGTTATAGCAGATTCAATCAAAATAAGATAATTACTAAATAAAATGTAAACGTTGACTAGAAACATGCCTTTTTGGAGGGGAGGATGTTGGAGTCTCACTCTGTTGCCAGGCTGGAGTGCAGTGGCACAATCTTGGTTCACTGCAACTTTTGCCTCCTGACTCACTGCAACCTCCGCCTACCAGGTTTAAGTGATTCTCCTGCCTCAGCCTCCCAAGGAAATGTGTCTTTTAATGAATTCAATAGGCATCCTGTGTATCTATAGATGAATATTTCTTAGTGCCAGCTAAGCAGATACAGGTTTTAGTCTCAATTATATTTCTTTCTTTGGTTTTGCTTGGTTTTTAATTGAGGTACACACTGAGTAACTTGTTCACATAATAAAGTGGATGACAGTGGAAAGTATTTTATTTTCAGTATTAGTCAATTATTTGAACTTGCCAAAAATCACATAATGATTTATTATCAACACTTATTTGTAATGATATGTGGGCTGACAATTCAATTGAATCTTCCCTCAATATTGTGAAAAGCAGAAAATTGGAAACCATCTCATTTACAAAAAGATTATTTCTAGTCAATAAACTTATGCATTTCTGAGTTTATCAAAAACATTTACCAAAACTTAACAAATGACAAATAATTATACTGCTATTTTATCATTGAGAGTCAAAAAATAGAGAAATTAAAATACATGTATACTTCCACTTATTGCACTTCATAGCACTTAGCAAACATTGCATTAAGTACAAATTGAAGGTTTGTGGCAACCCTGCCTTCAGAAACTCTGTTGGCATCATTTTTCTCGATAGCATGTGCTCACTTTGTGTCTTGTGTCACATTTGGTAATTCTCACAGTATTTCAAACTTTATTATTATTATATCTTTTATGGTTATCTTTGATCTTGCTATAATAATTGTTTTGAGTGTCATGAACTGCGCCTCTGTCTCAAAAAAGATGGTAGACTTAATGTTATGTGTGTTCTCACTGTTCCATAGACCAGCTGTTTCGCTGTCTCTCCCCATCTCCTAGGGTCTCTCTATTGCCTGAGATACAACAATATTGAAATTAGGCTCTTTAATAAACCTACAATGGCCTCTAAGTGTTCAAGTGAAAGGAAGAGTCACAAGTCTCCCATTTTAAATCAATAGCTAGAAATGATTCAGCTTAATGAGAAAGGTGCTGAAAGTACAGAAGGGCTGAAAGCTAGGTCTCTAGCACTAAAATTAGCCAAGTTGTGAATGCAAAGGAAAAGTGAAGAACGTTGTAGAAGTTTGGATACAAGATCAACCAGCCACAACATTCCCTAAGCCAAAGCCTAATCCAGAGCAGGGCCCTAACTGTCTTCAATTCTACTGAAGGTGAAGAACCTGCAGAAGAAAAGTTTGAAGCTTGTAAAGGTTGGTTTATGAAGTTTAAGGAAATAAGCCATCTTGCTAACATAAAAGTGAAAGGTGAAACAACAAATGCTGATTAGAAACTGCAGCAAGTTATCCTGAAGATCTAGCTAAGATCATTGATGAAGGTGCCTACACTAAACAACAGATTGTCAGTGTTAATGAAATAGCCTTCTATTGGAAGTAGATGCCATCTAGGTATTTTACAGGTGGAGAGCAGAAGTCAATGCCTGTCTTCAAAGCTCCAAAGGACAAGCTGACTCTCTTGTTAGGAACCAATGAAGCTGGTGACTTTAAGTTGAAGCAAAGCTCACTTACTATTCTAAAAATTCTGCCAGATCTGCTCTGCCTGTGTTTTATAAATGGAATAGCAAAACCTGTATAATAGCACATTTGTTCACAGCATAGTTTGCTGAACATTTTAAGCCCACTATTGAGACCTGCTGCTAAGAAAAAAATTCATTTCAAAACAGTACTGCTTACTGACAATGCACCTGGGTCACCCAAGAGCGCTGATAGAGATGTATAAGCAGGTTAATGTTTTATGCCTGCTAATACAACATTCATTCTGCAGCTCATGGATCAAGGCGTCATTTCAACTTTCAATTCTTAAAATTTAAGTACATTTTGTAAACTCAAAGCTGCCATACATAGTGATTCCTCTGATGGATCTGGGGCAAAGGAGATGGAAAACCTTTTGGAAAGGATATGCCGTTCTACGTAACATTATGATCATTCATGATTTATGGGAAGAGGTCAAAATACCAACATTAACAGTTTGGAAGAAGCTGACTTCAACCCTCATGGATAATGTAAAGAGGTTCAAGACTTCAGTGAAGTAAGTAACTACAGATGTGGTGGAAAGAGCAAGAGAACTAGAATTAGAAGTGGAGCCTGAAGATGTGACTAGATTGCTGCAATCTTATGATAAAATTTGAATTAAGGAAGAGTTGCTTCTTACTGATGAGCCAAGAAAGTGATTTCTGAAATATAATTTACTCCTGATGAAAATGCTGTAAACATTGTTGGTATAACTACAAGAGATTTAGAATATTGCATAAACTTAGTTGATAAAGCAGTGGCAAAGTTTGAGAGAATTGAGTCCAATTTTGAAAGAAGTTCTAATGTGGATAAATTGCTTTCAAATGATATATCATAGCATGCTACAAATAAATTTTGCATGAAAAGAAGAGTCAACTGATGCAGAAAACTTGTCTTATTTTAAGCAATTGCCAGCCAGGTGCCATGGCTCACACCTATAATCCCAGAATTTGGGGAGGCTGAGGTGAGAGTATCCCTTCAGCCCAGTAATTCAAGACCAGCCTAGGCAACACAGCAAGACCCTGTCTCTAAAAAAAAAAAAAAGTATGTATGTGTGTGTGTATATATATAAAAGAGTAGTCAGGCATGGTGGCACGCACCTGTAGTCCCAGCTACTAGGGAGGCTTAGTTGGGAGGATCTCAAGCCTAGGGGCTCAAGGCTGCAGTGAGCTATGATCCATCCACTGCACTCCAGCCTGGGTGACAGAGCAAGACCCTGTCTCAACAGTAACAAAAAGATTGCCACAGCTACCCCAGCCTTTAGCAACCACCACCCTGATCAGTCAGCAGCCATCAACATCAAGACAAGACCAGCAAAAAGACTGAATCGCTGAAGGCTCAGATGATCATTAACATTTTTTAGCAATAAAGTATTTTTAATTAAGTTATGCGCATTGCTTTTTAGGTATAATTCTATGCACGCTTAATAGACTATAGTGTGTAAAGTGTAAACATAACTGTTCTATGCACTGAGAAACCAAAAAATTTTATTGAAATAATTGCTTTATTAAGGTTCTCTGGAACCTCACCTGCAATGTCTCTGACATATGTCTTATATGTGTTATATATATTCTCTGCATGTATAATTTATTTTCTTCAGCTCTGCAGGTGAACTTTACCATTTTAGGGAAATAATTATATTCTTTTTATACAACTTGTACAATTTTCTTTGATTTCCTCTCTCCAAATCCTGTCGTTTTTATGGAGCTTTCATGTCTTCTTTTTAAAGTTTTGGTTGCTTGCTGTTATAAATGCAAGCTTTTGTATTCTGTGTTTAAGTTATCTCTTTCTGAAATTTTGTGTTATTACCAATATTCTTTCAAAAGATATTATGGAGTAATAAATACTACTAGATACTAAGATTTAATTTCAAAATTTTATTTGCAGGATTAAAATAATAATTATATGTGTGTAAAAGGATATGGGTGCATTGAAAAATGAATCTCAATGTATTTTATATGTGATCCATGTAAAAATTCTTAAATACAATACACTTGGAAATTCTTAGTGCCATACTATTAGCTAAAAAAGTATTATGTTTTCTAGGCCAAATATTGGATTGAAAATGCTGACCTAACATAGTATTTATGTCTTCCAAATAGTATCCCTAGTTTCAGATGAAATACAATTGTAAGTTAAGAATGATTTGTCAAAGCAAGCCATTTACACATTGACAAGTCCCATAAAATACTATGGAATTTCATTGAGTCTAAAAGTTCAGTTGTTAAGTTGCATTATTATTTTATAGTATACCAAGAAAGAAAATAATGCTGTCACTGAAGTAAAACTTAACACTTTCTTAACATTTAGAACTTTTATAACTACCAAAAGAACTTTTTTAGACTTAAATGCAGATTATTTTAATAATTTTAATCACTTCTGAATATAATATTTATATACACACACAGACATAATTGGAAAGTACACATTAAAAAATTGGTAAGGCATCCCTAAATGTTCTTCCCATTCACTATCTGACTCTTCTAAATTATTCTGGAGTCTGAGTTTTTAACATTCGCATCTCACACCTAAGATTATTCTCTTTGTCAGTGTGCAATGTATTTTAAGAGCGAGATCCACCCTTTTTTTTCTGGTAATTTCATCCAAACAGCTACACCCAATCTGTAAGTTTTGATGTTGCTACTTACTCTGCCTTACTAGAATTTGTCAATGGAAGATTTCTCAGGCAAAAATCAGGATTCATATTTATATTCATTTTTCAAATGCTCCTTCAAAGGTTCTATTGAAATGTGATTAAGCATTGTCCAATCGAGCCACAGGAAATAACAACCAAATTCAGACATGTATAGGCCATGATAACAACATTGCTACCTATGACTTCCTCTTGATGAACATAGATTGGAAGAAGTCATTATATGTAAGACATCCGTATTGCTAATATGATAGGATGTGAAAATAGTAGGTGTCTTAGAATCAACAAATTATGGTATTGAAGAATAATCACTGCTGAAGATAATTAAAAAAAAATTCAGCCCTAATAAATGACACATTATTCTAAGATGCATTATTCTCAAAAATAAAATTTTAACAGAAAAGTCATTTATGTAATTCCTAGATTTTTGTTACATAAATTTACCTGTGTTTGTTATTTTGGATATTTTAGCTATGTTTTATTGAAAAGCTTTTCCATCAAGATTTGAATGATTATGGTTACAAAAAAATATATGTTAAACATTTCTAATTTATTATTTCATGGGCTTTTATACATATGACTGAAAAGAACCTGCAAAACTGATCATTTGTAAAGTATTGAAAAGTTCTCATTATATTTCATGTGAACTAATATTTCTCCTCTGACCATTAAAATGTGCCTCCTCGCCTTTCCAAATGATTGGATGCTAAAGACAAACAAATGACCCAGTAACTGACTATTTCTTAATCTCCTCTCTGCTCTAGGCCCCATAAGTAGTGTTTTGGTGAATAAGTACGGCAGCCGGCCGGTGGTGATAGCAGGAGGTTTATTATGCTGTCTTGGAATGGTGCTGGCCTCCTTCAGTAGCAGTGTGGTACAGCTGTACATCACTATGGGATTCATTACAGGCAAGTTGTTTGGTCTTACTCTTAACACTTCTGCTATTTTCAAAACTCTATGAAAAGAATGAACAACAGAAAAGTCTTATTTTCTTTTAATTTACTTTTTTTCATAAACAATGCTGTTTTAAAGGATTTTCATCTAGTACATTGAAATTCAAGCTATATAATGGCCAAACATTTCATTTTTAAAAAAAATGGAAAAAAAAATGTTATCAGACAAGTTACATGTTATTGTACAAATTTAAAAAGAAAACAACTTTAGTTTTTTGGTTTTTTGGGGGGGTGCCTTTTATGCTTTTTACTCTTCAATGGAGATAGTGTTGTTGGAACCAGACTTTTTGATATAAATAAATACTTTCATTACTATAAAAACTTATTTTCATGACTTATTTCCATTTCCAATATCTGACTTTCCACTCGTAATATATTAAAACAGTGCCAAAGAGATATTTTCTGGATGCAGTGATTTAGCTTCAACAATAAAATTATTGTCGCTTGTTCTGATTAGTGGTAAAGTTCATTAACCCTGTTTCTTCTTTTTCTTACTCAAATGATCCTGTTTAAAAGCTTGGTGAGCCACATTTTCCTCTAACACAAATATTTTAAATGAGCTACTGTCTCTTGATTATAGATGTTTCTTATGTACATATCTGTTGATTCAAACTGACCATAACATGTACACTTGGAAAGTACTATTTTCATTAGTTTAAATAAGAAATTGCATTAAAAATGTATATTCAACATCTTAGGAAAAGTTAGACTTCGATATTAAAGAGACTGAATCTTTCCTTTCTGCCCAGAGATAAAAAGGCAAACATTTACACTCATGTATGATTTGATGAAAAAAAAAATGTATTGAAGCTTACAGTAATAGTGATGTTAAAATTTTTCTCTTTACAATCTATCCACATCTCTCTCCTTATTTGATATGGCAAAATGCATTCAATCTTGTAAATGAAAACCCTCTTATACTAAGCATTGTCATAGTGGAGAGAGTGCCTTTTCCTTTGTATGGAGATATTGACTACTGCATTTGACTGTAGAAGTTGGAATGGGCCTACAAGTAGATGATTAGGGAAAAGATGATTTTATTTCCTGCACTATGAATATCAGTGGCATTATTGGTATTCCAACTTATAATTTTATTCCTTTGGCTCTTAAATATTTTGATGCCCTCAAAGTCAATTATTAAATCTATCTATGAGGGATTTACTTTAAATCAGCAAATGCTTTGACTTTGGTTTCCAAAAGTAGACAGATCTAGCATTTAAACTTGACTTGACACATATTATCTGTGTGATCATGAGTACGGTAACCCTCTTATACCTAAGTTTCTTTGTCTGTAAAATGAGATAAATAATAGCTCTTTTTAAAATGAGTTATTAAAATGATTAATGTAAAAAATGAATATATAGTACTTTATGGAGTGCTCAGAATTTTACTGTTCATAAGTAAATGTTTGCAAATAATAGTAAACATAATGCCATTTATATAACATCTTACAGTTCTAGAACTTACTTTATTTTGGCAAAATCTTTCTGTGTTGTTAGGTGAATTAGAGCTAATGCCTAGTTTAAGGGGAAACAGAAGATATTTTATATAAATCAAATTTTATGTAAATAAATGTACTTTTGAAAGGACCTTATTTATTACAATCACTCAGTAGTACCTTGGTGAGCTAGAAGAGATAAATCATTTTCCAAAAGTGATACTGAGCACTGCCAGGGAGCTCCCCAGATAGTGGGGCCTTTGGCTTATATAAACAATCAGTATTAATCCCTGAATTAAAACTATGTTTCAAACAAAAAATGCTTTTTACTTAACACACATGTTCATCTATATACATTAAATGTGGAATGTGAGGGATGTAGAGCATGAAATTAATGGCATACATTCATTACTCTTTTTTGTTATTTGCATAATATTGAAAGAAATGTTTGTGGGGAGACATAAGATTGTTACAAATTATTACCTTTTTAGTCTGTTTATACTTCTCTAACTCCAAAAGGAAAATATTCACCTTTTTATATTGCCCTCTTGATCACAAGGAAGAAATCTATTCTATATTTGTGTATATAAGCATATGTTAAGAGGAAAGGATCTGTGGAATAAATTATTTTAATTGAGAACTAATAATTTTGTCCTAGTTTCAACCTATTGTATGATTGTTGATCTATCAGTAGAAGTTCTTAGTTTTATTTCTGTGCTTTAAAATTAAAGGATTATGAAACTGTCATTTCAAGTGTTCAGTTATAAAAAAACTTTTTTGTTTTTGTGCAATTACATTTATAGTAATCAAAATGTACAATCTGATATTCCATTTTTAATTCTGCCTTTCCCACTTGAATATACATTTTGAGGAGTAATTTATTTTGTGAGTGTCATAATGTGTTTGTGTTTCCTCCCTTTTTTTTTTTTTTTTTTTTTTTTTTTAGGTTTAGGTTTAGCCTTCAACCTGCAACCGGCGTTAACAATAATTGGCAAATACTTCTATAGGAAACGACCCATGGCAAATGGACTGGCCATGGCAGGAAGTCCTGTTTTCTTAAGTTCATTGGCTCCTTTCAATCAGTACCTTTTTAATACTTTTGGCTGGAAGGGAAGCTTCCTGATTTTGGGAGGTCTACTTTTGAATGCCTGTGTGGCTGGGTCTCTCATGAGACCCCTTGGACCGAATCAAATCACTTCTAAGTCTAAAAATAACACTGGCATAAGAGAAGATGATTCAGGCCTGAAGAAAATCAAAACACAGAAATCAACTTGGGAAAAAGTTAATAAGTATTTAGATTTCTCCCTTTTTAAGCATAGAGGATTTCTGATATACCTGTCTGGAAATGTTATTATGTTCCTAGGTTTTTTTGCCCCCATTATATTCTTGGCTCCATATGCTAAAGACCAGGGAATTGATGAGTATTCTGCAGCTTTTCTGCTATCTATTATGGCTTTTGTTGATATGTTTGCTAGGCCTTCTGTAGGATTAATTGCAAACTCCAAATATATTCGACCTCGAATTCAGTACTTCTTCAGTTTTGCAATCATGTTCAATGGAGTGTGTCATCTCTTGTGCCCACTGGCACAGGACTACACAAGCCTGATACTATATGCTGTATTTTTTGGCCTTGGATTTGGGAGTGTTAGCAGTGTCCTCTTTGAAACTCTCATGGACCTTGTGGGTGCACCAAGATTTTCCAGTGCTGTGGGACTTGTCACAATTGTGGAGTGTGGCCCGGTTCTTCTTGGCCCTCCTCTTGCTGGTAAGGACATTTTTTGTCAAGGAAAATATAAAGCATAAAATTAATATCCATTAACTAAGACTTTATGTACAGCTATTTAAATGTGTTTTATAATAATACTAATACCCTGAAGAAATATGGGCATGTTAATTTTAGGTTTTATTATAAACTTTAAAATTTCGTAATTAGTCAATTTTAGATCTAAATTTGTTTCAGAGCCTGGACCTATGAACTTAAAAACTTATTTTTAGACTGACAATTAATAGCATAATCTTCAAAATTTTTATCTACTTTAGTTGTTTGGGTCTCTTAAAAATATATAAGAAAAAATGCTGTTTTATCTTTATCATTGGTGAACAGAGCTCTCATCTATTGACATGGAAATGTGTCAAAAATGTAAAATAGTCCCTCAAAAGGTCAGAATCTATTTTTTAATTGAGTACATTGGATATATTAAGTTGGAACTTGTTACATGAAGAAATACATTTATAACATCATTGATATGAATATATTCATGTATATATTCCATATAAAGAAAGACAGGGGTGAACAAAAATCGATTCAGTTTTTTGGGGGCCAGATACACTTATGTTCCATATTTATAAATTGGAAAGATTATCTTCAGATTTTAAGATCTGAACTATTTTCAAAGATGCCTATAAAAGTGTCTATGCTAAATTATTCAGTAAAAAGAATCAGTACATGTTTAGGCCATGACCAAAGAATACCCTCACAAATTGAGAAGCTGTTCTGATATTTAAAAGAGTGGGAGAGAGATAAAATAGTCATCACAGAGCATTAGATTTTGGTTGGAATTACTTGTGGTTATTTTATCATTTCCTTCTGAATTACAATGGTGAATGCTTTTAGAAGTAAATTCTCGTATCTGAACTATGGTTTAAAGACATGTGTAAGAGCATTTTTAAGTTAAAATTTTGTTTAGTCTTAGACTTTAAATGTTATAAATATTATATTCTGTTTGTAGACTAGTCTTTGCCAGCAACAACTGTATATTGTTTTGGTTAATACCGGACTTAAGTATTCACTTAGACTCTTGGCCTAGTCTCTCATGGTCAGAGTCACTGCCAGGCTAAATGTACATTTTTCCATGTATTTAATCAGTTTTTAAACTGTTTGCTTCATGACATCAAGGAACCATTCTGAAAGTGTAAAAATTTATGTTTAATTTGGTAATCTTAATGCTATCACTGACCTTTTGTCTCTGAATTTTTTTTCACTTAGGTATGCATCAAAGTTGGTTCTAAGACCTAGGTGGTATAGTTGTTGTCTTTCCCTGTCCAGCAGGGCTGTCCTGTGGTATCTAGCACAGGTGTTTTAGATGATATGTCTCTCAATATAAATATACCATGACATCAAAACAATTGTCAAAAAACAATGAAAGCCAGTACGTCTAATCATTTATCAGCCAGTTGATTTTGTTACATAAGATAAGCACAACTGGTTCTTCTTTTCATACAGAATTAGTTCTATCAAATGAGTTTTTGGAACCTATTCATTATCCACACAATTCGTAGTGTCAGCAGAGAAGTTTGTATGTCACCATGCATGATGGGATGAAAATAGAATCAAGTCCAAATACATAGTGCGGATAGACTCTAAGAACTGAAATAAAGGAATTTTATTTGGCCATTCCCACCTGAGCAGATATGTGCATTAATATTTTTTTAAAAGTTTCAACATTTTTCAATACCTATTGTGTTAACATTGCCAAACCTTGTGCCACTGGTAGCAAATGGCAGTAATTGATATTAGACCTGTTGTTGAAACTGTCAGACTTTAGCCATTATATATCCATTTTTTCATTCCGTGTCTGCCACCTGCTACCCCTAATGTTTCTTGACTTTTAGATTGGCTTCTCCTCTATATTATTTGATTATTGCTAAAACTGTCTGGACCATAGTAGGTACCGAGTTAATATTTTTGAATGATTGAATGTTATTGCTGTTACTTCTTACACAGTTGCAGGACAGCCTTGAAAAGTAGGGAGTGTGTGGTTTCTATTTTGTATTTGTTTTTTTCAGACTGAACTTTGACTGCTCCTCTCAGAAAGAATTGAAGCTTTATTTCTGGAAAGCAACTCTGGTTTCTTGATGATGCTAAAAAATTCTTAAATCATTTACAAAATATGCTGATGTGGCAGCCTGAAGTGATATTAACTCTGATGGGCCATAGACCTAATGCTTTTACACTTAGAAGTATAACAATCAAGATTGATTAAAGATTTAAACATAAGACCTAACACCATAAAAACCCTGGAAGAAAACCTAGACAATACCATTCAGGACATAGGCATAGGCAAGGACTTCAAGACTAAAACACCAAAAGCATTGGCAACAAAAGCCAAAATAGAAAAATGGGATCTAATTAAACTTAAGAGCTTTTGCACAGCAAAAGAAACAATCATTAGAGTGAACTGGCAACCAGCAGAATGGGAAAAAAATTTTTCAATCTACCCATCTGACAAAGGACTAATATCCAGAATCTACAAAGAACTAAAACAAATTTACAAGGAAAAAACAACCCCATCAAAAAGTGGGTGAAAGATATGAACAGTTGCTTTTCAAAAGCAGACATTTATGTAGCCAACAAACATATGAAAAAAATGCTCATCATCACTGGTCATTAGAGAAATGCAAATCCAAACCACATTGATATGCCATCTCACTCCACTTAGAATGGTGATCATTAAAAAGTCTGGAGACAACAGATGCTGGGGAAATAGGAACATTTTTACACTGTTGGTGGGAATGTAAATTAGTTCAGCCACTGTGGAAGACAGTGTGGCAATTCCTCAAAGACCTAGAAATAGAAATACCATTTGACCCAGCAACCCCATTACTGGGTATATACCCAAAGGATTATAAATTGATCTATTATAAAGATACATGCACATGTATGTTCATTGTGGCACTGTGTGCAATAGCAAAGATGTGGAACCAACCCAAATGCTCATCAAAGATAGATTGGATAAAGAAAATGTGGCATATATACACCAGGGAATACTATGCAGTCATCAAAAAGGATGAGTTCATGTCCTTTGCAGGGACATGGATGAATCTGGAAACCATCATTCTCAGCAAACTGGCACAAGAACAGAAAACCAAACACCTCATGTTCTCACTCATAAGTGGGTGTTGAACAATGAGAACACATGGATACAGGGAGGGAAACATCACACACTGGGGTCTGTTGGGGAGTGGGGGCTAGGGGAAAGGTAGCAGGGGGTTGGGAGACTCGGGAGGGATAGCATTAGGGGAAGTACCTAATGTAGGTGTTAAGGGATGGAGGCAGCAAACTATCACATGTGTATACCTAAGTAACAATCCTTCAAGATCTGCACATGTACCCCAGAACTTAAAGTAAAATAAAAATAAATAAATAAAAATAAAAATCATTTTTCAAATTAAAAAAAACAGTAAAGTATCCGACTTGAAATTTTTAGTGCTTTTTCTTATGTCTATGGTGCTCCAGAAGAAATACAAAGCAAAATTACCAGGGAGCAGAGGTTTCTTTACTAAATTTAGACAACTTATTTGAGATTCTCTTCCATTTCCGTTCTCTTTCATTTGAGACTTATTCAAACAGTCTCAAATGACAAGAAATCACCATTAAGATCTGAACTTATGCTGTACAGTAGGCTGGCAAATTGCCTCAAGTAACTAATGGCTCTCTCTGTTAGGTCTTGCGATATTTGCATGATGAAAGTACACACACATGCACGCACACACAAAGAAGTATAACAATCATTGCACAATAGAAATATTTGACTCAAGTTAGGAAGGAAAACTAAAATTATTATGTTAATGAATATGTCATGCTTACTTAAATAGACGCATTCTACCATCTACCTGATTAAAATTGAAAATTTTGTTCAAATAGATAATATATTACAAGTAGCTAAAGTTAATACTGAGCCACCAACTAGATTCTAGGGAGAATGCTCTGGATTCTGACTAAACAGACTGGTTTGAAAGGTGTACATCAGAATCACTTGGAGTGCATATGATAATTTATATAGATTTGTATACATTACATTTTGCTGTTAATAATTATTAAGAATTAGATGTCTGCATGAGCAAGAGGCAAAACTAAATGTAAGCTGACAAAATTTTAAAAGTCAATAAACCTTCAAATTAAATGACACCAGGCTAGATTTCAAATGGTCTGGATTATCAAATGGAATAGTTTGTTTGTTTATTTTGTTTGTTTGTTTTTTAATTTATTTATTAAACTTTAAGTTCTGGGGTACGTGCGCAGATCGTCTAAGTTTGTTACATGGGCCGTGGCGGTGGTTTGCTGCATCCATCGCCCCGTCATCTACATTAGACATTTCTTCTAATGCTATCCCTCCCCTTTCCCCCCACCCCTTGCTATTCCTCCTCTAGTCCCCTACCCCCAAGGCCCCTCCCTGTGTCCATGTGTTTTCGTTGTTCAACACCCACTTGTGAGTGAGAACATGCAGTGTTTGGTTTTCTGGAACAGTTTTTTACTGATTAGTTTGCCCTTGATAATTTAGACTCAGATAAAGTAAAACACTGGGATTAGCTCAGATAGTGACATGACGCTTAAACAAGAGGTTAGGTGAAGAAGCCATTTTGCAAAGTAGAATGAATTCAGACAGACCTCATTAAGAGTCTAGATTCTATCGTTAACTAGCTATGTAACCCGGCCCAAATTACTTCACAATACACCTTGTAAGGATCAAGTGAGATATTACAGATAAAATGCTTAGGCTAGTGCTGGGCATAGGGGAAGCATTTAGTAAATATTAGACCCTGTTAGGAATCATGTAAAAGTCTTTGGATCTTTCCTAAAGAAAGTAATTTTTCTCTTTTGAAGGAAAAAGGAACTATGAAAAGGATGAAGCAATCCTAACATGTATGCTGTAAATAAATATATCTATATTTATATGTATAGATATAAAAATATACCTCATTCATATGTATCAACGTATACACACATAAAAACATATATACCTAATTTGTCTTGTTTGTATATTTTTACTGGGAGAAATAATTTTTAGTAAATTTAATGTACTGGTATTATAATACTATATGTGCATCTACATACCTTTACTAAACATATATAGAAGTCATAATCTAGAATATTTTTTTATTTTTTAAAGTCTTATTTGCCATTAATTTAAATAAGAGGAATATACTTTGAATAATAATTTATTTGAAATTTTTATCATTATATGACTGTTTTATTATGCCAACTTAAAAGCTGTTCTTTATCTCTTAGGTATGTTGGTGGATGTAACTGGTGACTATAAGTACATGTACATGTCCTGTGGGGCTATTGTGGTAGCAGCAAGCGTGTGGCTGCTCGTTGGCAATGCTATCAACTATAGATTGCTTGCAAAGGAAAGGAAAGAGGAAAATGCAAGAAAGATGACCAGAGAATCTGAACCCTTGAGCAAACCTAAACATCCCGAAGATGTTCACGTCAAAGTTTCAAATGCACAGAGTATAACCTCAGAAAGAGAAACTAATATTTAACAAGAATCACATCTCTGATTTCAGGGTTTATGACTTTTCCTAGGAGTTTGTTTTTCATTTTGTTTTTGAAGTATAGGAAAAGTTTTTAGCTGAAATGAAGAGTGATTAAGGATAGAGATGATATTCTCCTCAATGGCAAATTTTAAATTAGTTTTTTTAAACTTATTTGGGTAGTTAAATTTTGAGATTATGCATAGAAAGAACTCATGCTATAGGTTTATTTCCATACCTGACTCTGGGTGTGGTGGTTAAAATGCTAATTTTAAAGTCTTCCAGTGACTTTCGGTCTTGGTTACATGAAGAGCTCTGAGTCCCAAATCCCTGGGTTAAGTAGTTAGAAGGAGGTTGTCTAATCCTACAAAGTGATCCTTTATACATTTCATTTTTTTACTTGAAATTAAAGTATGAGATAGAATTGAGAGAAATTAATTATCTCTCCCTACACACAAACACACATAATCCCACATGGCTACTCACATGTACACAAAATATCTGGAGAACAAATAAAAAACAAATTTTAAAAAATCATGATAATTTATTTTTAAAGTAAAAAAAAAAATCCATGAAGACAAAAGAAACATATCTGCATGGTACTTTACAATGTTGGTTTTAAAGATAAACACATGGGTAAAAATGAGGGTGATACTTATTCAAAAATGCATCTGACTGCTATAAAAATATTTTCATATATGTTTGACAAAAAAAAGAAAATCAATGTTAAACCATTATATCTGAGCACTGTTAGACTTAATCCATGCAGATGAGTTTTTTGAGTAGGGGGCATTAGTACCTGGTGCTAGAGAATAGAACCCTCAAATAATCTTCAGAATTCTTACCTGATATGTAAAAGTATGATGACTCTTAACAAAGAGTCCCATTCATTGTTTTTACAAGGATTTTAGTTTGTAATCCAGAAAGTAATGATCAGGGATTTTCTTTTAACCAAGCCTCCATCCAGATTTGCTGTGATATTGAAATATCAAAGTAAAATCCTAGTTGGCAAGATTCTATGTAGACTGAATTCTAATTTTTCCGAACACATAGTGGTGATCAGAGGTTACTGTTACGAGTACTCCATCTGACTACATCTGAGAGTGAGAAGTGGTTTTAATGAGTCCTCTAAGCTCTCTCAGCTCCCTCCCTTCCACAAAATGCTAGAGCAAAAGCAAACCACAAGTGGGCCTTGTGCTCAACCACTGGAAATGCCTCCTAGGATAAGAATGGTAGTACTTGAAAATTCCGCCCTCTACTGATGAGACTTCCTGCTGCCTTTGGACATAACAAAGCCAGGAAACTTAGAAAGCCTTCTAGAAATAGAGGCACTTTGTGACTTGGAATTGTAGGTATTGTTTATAACCTGATAGCAAAAAGCTTGAAATAGTGCAGCCCAGGTTAATTCAGCACTTTCCCACTTTCATAACTATGTGAAAACATCTGGGAATCTGAATCACTCCTGAATACAGAGGCATATTCTTTTCAAACTATAAATACCATTTTGAGTGAGAAAGTACATTTAAACAAGAAAGACATTGTACATTATGACTAAAGCTATAAATATAATATTTACATCTATAAATCTGAAGTTTAACATTATGATTAATAAAAAAAAGTATTTAGTGCTTGACTGTTAAAGCAATGTCACCCTTAAGATGTCAAAGGGAATTTGCCATTCTTTTTTTTTATAGTAATAAAGGCAGGTGCTATTTTCTCCTGTGAGATTGCACCTGGATACCAGCCTTTTGTAATAGTTAATGTCAATGATTTGATTCATAAAGTTTATTCACTGCTTAAGCATGTGACTCATATTTAGGGAGCTATATAAAATTCAATTTTTCATTTAATGTTTGCTCTTTTGCATCTGAAGAGATATTAGTATTATTCAAATGTTAAGTAAAACAAGATGTGCCAAGATCATAGGTAAATAAATCAGGAAAAATGTGGGACTTTATGGCTGTTTTTAATTTAGTTTCACCCTATCATGATTCTTGAATTACCTTTGTTTATATTTTTAGTTTTTTTTATTCAGCTCTGATTTGTCAAGAAATGTAACCTCTAAATTGTGTAGTACCTCTCCAATCATAAATTTCCATAAAAAAAATTCTACTTTCCAAAAAGTGTTTTGAAAAGATACATTAAACTAATATGAATATCAGATCCAAAGGAAAATAAATGGCAAAGTAATATTCATGGGGTTCTAAGTCAAAAGCTATATTATATTCTTTTTTATTACCTTCTAGTAGAGACGTCCTGCTGGATGCATTTCAATGGCCTTCTCCGAGAAGGAGGTTTGTTTGCTTACTGATGAGTTTCTTGTCTCGTGAAAACCAATTCACATTTGTCTGGCTGCTCTTTGGTTGTCTTCATTAGTTATTTATTTCTAACACTGATTGTATTAAATTGTTAGAAAAGAAGGTAAAATTGCACATTCAAAGCACATGATATGATCTGTACAATCACACCTGGCAGTAGCACTGCACAATTACAAATATGCACACATGTTAACTCCCATGCATAAATATTGACAGTTAAACCAGAACACACTTGAAACAGTGACATAAATACCTACAGGATTCAGAATTGTTCCAGGGTAATATAAATTATTTTACTTGTTCACTCTCTCCACCCTTTTGAACTTGTTAGAAGATCTGTTGCTTTAGGAATATCTTTGCAAGATTGAGAAAAGAGTATCAACGTAGGATTTTCATTATTATATAGACACATTAATGGAGGAGAAGATATATTTGGCTTCTGTCTCTGCAACAATTAGTACTGAAAGTATTTCTTCCCCTAGAGAACAATAGATTTTAAATGTTTGAGATATCATGAAGCAGTCAGAGTATACCACTAAAATCTTCACTAATCTCTATTCCCCCATGATGAAATTATACAAAAGGAAGGGTATCATTAATCAAGGTATCCAAATATTTCATGGCAACTTTTCAGTATTCTTTCATTTATGTTAACTGATCACTCCATATTTTTCATTACTTAACTTTAAATATACCATCACTAATTTATGAAGAGAACATTGGGTTTGCACTTTTTCTGACCTATTCTCGCCTCCTTTCCTGATCCTTTCTGAGTTCACCTAGCACACCTTAAGAAACAACAGATCAGGTTTTAGTATATTTCACATTGGAAGACATGATGTTTTCTCAGTGTAAATCTACATGACTCATAAGTATCACTTTTTTGGTAACAAGTTCCAACACCTTAGCTCATGGACTCATTGGCCTCAGCCTCATACTAAGGAATAAGTAAAATAATTAAATTTGTTATATTTGAATGTGCACTTTAAAAAATCTAGATATTTTGTACTCATTCTTTTCTGGCTGTACAACATGACAGTCAAGAATGTAGAAAAGAAGACTAAAGGATGATGTAAATGTAAGTTTTTATGTAGATGACATATATATGAAGAGATATTCTTGATCAGTTAGTTGAAACTTATTTTTCACTCAAAACACCTTTGAAAATCCCTTTCGTATGTAGAATGTTGAACACGTTTAATAAAACAAAAGAAAAAATCATTTTAGGCTCAATTTAATAGGGAGATAGAATACATAGTGGAAAAGAAACTAACATTTATGTGTTATATATTTCGCTTATGTGATGCCTTTCAATATTTAAGCCAAACCATGGCAGAATTATTACTAGCTTGATATGATAGATGAGTGAAAACCAAAAACACAGAAACTCACCAAACTACCCGAAGTTAAAAGGTAGTACGAACCAAAATTAAAACTCAGGTTTACCTAAAACCAGAAAGAACCCCTAGAGTATTCACTACCACGCTGCCTCCCGATAGAGGCCAGAGAAGTAAAGGTAAATAAAATATAGGTACAAAAAAAGTACATCTTATACAGTAAAACAATTAGGTTTAACTGTAATTTGTATTATGATTTGTTCATTGTTTATGAGAATATTGCATTTACTAGAACCTGAATATGTAATTTCTAATTGCCTGCTTTTCTCCCCAATGCAAATTATCTCAAATAATGATAATGATTATGTATAGACATGATTGCTTTAATATGACTCTTTTTCTCATAAAAATAACATTTGACTCAGGCATAATACATTTTTTCTGAGGTTGGATTTAGCAGGAAAATGTTATCTTTGATGAATAAATAATTCCCAGACTGGTTGCTACATATCATGACCCAAAAAGTAAAATAATTAGTTGGATATGGTGGTGTGCACCTGTAGTCTCAGCTTCTTGGGAGGCTGAGGTGAGAGGGTTATTTGAACCCAGGAAGTTGAGGCTTCAGTGAGCTATAATGACCCCACTTGCACTCCAACCTAGGCAACAGAATGAGACTCTGTCTCTATTTTAAAAAAAAAAGTAATATGTGCTTACTAGAGAACATTATATTTAGAATTTTAGTGATTATTCTGTTTATAATATTATCCCTAGCTCCCAAAAACAGATTATAAGATACAAATGATTTGATTTATCTATATTGTTACATATTAATTTTCATCATTTAATACAACTTATGCTACATTCTAACTTATATTTCAAGTTTGTCTGAACATCTATGTTGTCATTCTCCTCTTTGTCTATTTGTTCCATAGAGTAAACAAGTCATTGCTTTGTCTTCTCCACCTAGACTTTTGAAGTCCCTAATTAGAATGTAGTTCTCCTTACCTCTATTCAAATAATGCACTCTCAAGGCACTGCATTCTTCATAGTCAACCATGATGGCCAGGTTTATAATTATATACACATTTAATTGAATGTGATTTTAGAGTTTTGAAAAACTAATCTTCTTTGGCACTATCCTGAATGTTTTTAATTTTCTCAAATTGCCTGACAACATTGAGTAACAAAGCATACCATCACAGCATTGCATCATTATGTATTATTCTGCATCAATGCAGGGACATCACTGATACATCATAGCAACAAGATTTTTAACCATAACCATTCAGAGCACCAATTAGCATCAAAAGTATTGAGAATAAAGACTAATATTACAGGCCAGGCACAGTGGCTCAGGCCTTTAATCCCAGCACTTTGGGACGTCAAGGCGGGTGGATCACGAGGTCAGGAGATTGAGACCATCCTGGCCCACATGGTGAGACCTGTCTCTACTAAAAATACAAAAATTAGTCAGGCATGGTAGCATGCACCTGTAGTCTCAGCTATTTAGGAGGCTGAAACAGGAGATTGCTTGAACCCGGGAGGCAGACTTTGCGGTGAGCTGAGATTGTGCCACTACACTACAGGCTGGGTAACAGAGTGAGACTCAGTCTCAAAAAAAAAAAAAGAAAGACAAATATCAAATATTAAAAACTTGAGTTTACCCATCTGTCTTTAAGATTTTGATTTCTATGCAACCATATGCAAGATCTCATGACAGGCCCAATTATCAGTAATTATAATGCTTACATAATCAAAATTATAAATTATCTTTGTTGATACAATTAAAAATGAATAATTTTCTGAGCTTATGTCATTTTTTATACTTCTGATCTTCTCTTCTTTCCTATAAGTTGCTTGTGCATTGGAGATTTTAGCTCTTTACAGGGTGCTACAATCCGGTTTATTTTAGTCTTCTCTCCCCTACTGCTTTTTGTTCACTTTAATTCATTTCTGTGCCAATCATAAAAGAATTGCTGTAGTATTGAGAATGGTCATTTTAAAAGTCTCTACTTTAAGGCAAAATTAATATTGCAAAATGAATTTTTGATTTTACAAGAGTATATGGGAATTTAAATCAAATTAATTCGCCCATCCCAATTCTCTGCTGCTTCTTCTGTATATATATATATGCTTTAAGTTCTGGGGTACATGTGCAGATTTGCTTCTTTACCATCTCCCCCCTTATCTTTCTGTAATTATTTTTAAAATGTTTTCCTCTCTTTGTTTTTATAATATCTAGGTAAACTTTTTAACGTTTTTCATTTAACTATGGACACTTTTAGTATGCATGAGCTACATGTTTTTCAGTCTTCACATATACTTGTTAATAAGGTGAGCAATATTCAGGGATATTTCAATAGGCAATTATTTAATGATTATAAATTTATTCACATTTCAGCAAATATTTTTCATGTGATCAGACTTTTTGTTTCTTTGTTTTTAATTTAAATGTGGCAAAATAAGCTAGAGAATCTCTGTGTGAAAACACTGATACTGAACATTCTATTAAAATAGAATAAGTTGATATAAAGCTCCTCTCTTCAGAAAAACAGAATGGCATTTTTATCTCGTAAATTTAGGATGAAATTTTAAAACATTCTTTTGACTAAAACATTCTGTTTTTTTTATATTTTCATATGCATCTAAAATAAGTTTTTTGAGTTAGACTCAGTTTATATAGCTTGCTCATTAGAGTACACTTTTTTTTCCATCCTCAGACTCTCAAGAGTACACATTTCTGACAAGCTATTCAATGGTTCAGTGGATTTTATTTTTCTACCATCAACTTTCTATATCTAACTAAAGTATTAATATGTCTACATTTAGTGAAATGGCACATATGAATTAAAATATTTATTTCTAAGCATTAAATCTAATTGTATTTTTACTTGTTTTGATATATTTTTGTCTCAGAAGATATATTTAATTAATTCATTTTATCCTCTCAACCCTCAGTTTTGTTAGGTAGCCACATTTTTACTGTAAAAAACTAGAGCAGGTTAAGGATTTTGCCTAAACTTACACTAATACTATCTTGAGTAAATGCAGGGTTGGGGATAGAATTCAGGTCTTTTGACTTCTAACAATTTTTTTTTTCTCCATTGCACTACAGAAGCCATAAGGTCATAACAATGACCTTTATAGAGTGAGTAAAGTATTTTTCTAGAAATACACATAACAACCCTACTTGATAAATAGTTTATATCCCAAATGAATATATTTTTTCCAATCATGCTTTGCAAACTCATGTTTGCAAACTTAATTTGAAGACTATTTCTTGACTGCCACAGCAGGTAATTCTTGGCAAATAAGAAATCATATTTAGTGAGATTAATTATTTTGCACAATATATGTTGTTATAGCAATATCAAAATCATTTAAAACATACCAATATTGTATTAATAGAAAAGGTGTCAATATCTCTTAATTCCTGTTTTAGTTTATGTTCTTTTTTTATCTTAGAAGCAGCATTCATTTGTTTTCTAAAGTAGAATGCCAGAGCACAGAACACACAGTACAAGTTTGTTAAATTATTAAAGTGTATGCAAGAAATTATTGCCATTGTATAATCTTGAGGAGAACACCTCTACAGTATGTCTTGATCTAAGAACCTGAAGATGTGTTAATGAAATTGTTAGAATAAGATCTATCTCAAAGGTTTCTTATTTTGTGAATGGTTTTTACATCTAATTAGACAATACTAAAATCCACAACAGCTGTCTGGCAACAGTGTCACCAGAGCTTCTTTTATGTTAGAGATACCATCTCCCTCCCTCTGCATCTTATCTAGATAGATATAGTCTTGCTTGATTTTCTCCTTTATTCTCTTGCAGAGAACAAACAAAAATTACACCTAAATTAAAGATCCCTTGTGAAAGGGAAGAGGAGTTGCTATTAGGAGTTTTCCCTGTAAAGCTGTAAAAACAGTATTTGTTTGCTTAGTTCAAGATTAGTTCATCAAGATATTTACCATAAAAACACATTTAAAAAAATTGGATAAAATTGTGTATCACAGTAAAGTCTTTCATAAACTGGGTTGGCCCTAAGAACATCTGTAGTAAGTGATGTGTCTGGTTAGATTCAGCTAAACTGACACCCATACATTAAGATTGCATTGTCATTCTGACAGGAAGCAGACCTCAGTAGTTGCAGCGAGTGCATTTACTAATATAAGGACCATTCTTTGTAGTGACAAAAACAAGATTGTACCGATCAAATATGGCTCAGATGTAGTAAAATTCACTATATTGCAGACGAAAGAGCAGGGTCTTTTTGGGTGTTGGCAAAAATTGACAAAATTTGAAGCTTTTTATGTAAAAGTTCTTCTCCCAAATATTTTAAACTAGTATGTTAATTATTTCCTAGAATGAATCATTCTTTTTTTTGACATTTTGAAATCATTTTACTTACTACTTATATTATTTGAACAAATATGTTTTTCTCATCCAGTATTAAATTGAAAAGAATATTTAAAATAAGATTGTTGGAATAAAAGTTATACATAATAATTTCTTGCTAATAAGACATTCTTTGGCAACAGCCATATCCAGCTAACTTTTGCAAGAATTTTTTAAGGGATTAGATTTAGGGGTTAATCTTTAGAATTATTTTAAAATATAAATTATATTTTAGGCTGTATTTTTGTGATTTTTAAGTGAAAAACATAAAATACAGTTATCTTGTTTATTCTATAGATATCTTAATGACCACTGAACAAATGACTATATTGCCACTTGGTCTATCAACTATGGTTACTAGGATAGTGAAATAAAGAGGATAGTTTTACTTGATACCTAAGATGATCCAAGCAGTTGTTTTTACGTGACCTAAATTATGGCTGTATTATTTCATTTTTTAAGAAAATTAATAAAATATAAAATAATACATTTAAAGATCTGTCAAAGTTTTAAAATATAAGGTAGACCCTTCTTTTTTGCCTTCTTATACATGAATGTACTCAAAGTGATTGTTATGTGATCTTGGGATATTTATTTTTGAAATTTTTGTATATATAGTGGTTCTGAATTTAGCAAATTATATGTATAAAAGAGTTAACCAAAAATGAAAGAACTGGCATTTTCATATGGATACATATTTTGTTTAAACTAAATAAAATAACATAGATTTATTTAAGTCAGGAATATATTATGTTGTTGATCATTTTTAAAGTATATTTAGTTCAATTGTTTCTACTTTGTTTTTAAGCATACTTGTTTAAGTTTTTGCCTTTCAGGTATACTACAGTGTTATATGGACATAATGTTTTAGAAAAATCTCTGTTGTAGTTTCTAATTTTCACTGCATAACAAATTTGAAACCACTGTTGAATTTCTCTTTGAGAGTACATATTTTGCCTGCAGTTTTGAATATAATTCATCTCTTTCTTTTATAGACTGTGAGCTCCCTGTGGACAACGATGTTATTTTCGTTATAATAATGACTTTAATACCTAGCAAAGTGCCAGGCACAGAGTGTTCTTTTATTGAAATGAATTGATGGATGTAGATTATTAATAATGCAAATACCTTATTCTATGATGCAGGCTGAATGTATATGAGAGTAATTCTCTAGCTAATTTTCAAAGTAAGACATAGAGAACAAAACACCTGTAGCATTTTCTTTATTTAAAATTGAAACTCTGTTTTGAATCCTTTTTATTGTCAGTCAAACATTCTATGCAATATTGAAATATGCAGCAGCTAAACTTTATGGTATATATTAATTAGTTTATTTTCTTTTCAAAATCAGAAATGCTCTATTTAAGCTTCCTGGAAATGTCGACAATCATTTTAATGACCAAAGGTGCTACTTAGTTTTTAACATTTACCTTGATCATAAGTGCTTCTATCTGCTGAGCTTTATTTATTCTGCTTTGCAGAAAGTTTGGTAGGAAGGATGCAATAAAATCAGAATATCTCTTTTGTCTGAATTATGCAGTTTAACCCAGTCCATGTTCCTCTGTACTCTATTCTTACTGTATATTAGTTAATATTTCTTACTGCTCACTAATTTTTATTGCAGGTCTGTGCTGTTTCTTAGAGTACATGCATATATATTTCTATAATATGTAAGAAAAAACCTGTATTGCTTATTAAATTAAAATTAACATGAAAAGTGTTTATGTTAAATTTTCAAAATGAAATCTATTCTACGTTTTCTTAAGGACCATTCAATGCTGTTACTGCATGCTTATCAAAACATAATTTCCCACAGTGGACCAAATTAAGGACTTTTCTTTTGTCTGAATGTACATAAATGTCAATGGAGGTCAGACACAGCCAAAAATACAATGAATTCCTAAGGGCTAAAATGAATTTCTACTGTTGTTGTTGTTGTTGTTGTTGTTTTCATGAGTATACACTTTAATAGATTTACATAGAGTAAACAAACACAGTTCAAAAAGATTACATCACTGGCATCACAAAAGATCCTCTCAAACCCTTCCCAGTCTACTCTTCTTTTCTGGACTACTCTAAAAAAGATAGACCATTATTTTAGAGCAGGTTTATGTTATAGCAGAATGGAAAGTCCAGGGATTTTCCATATATCCCTTGCCCTGACACATCCATAGCCTCCCTAATTACCAATATCACTCCCCATCCCAGCCCCTTGAGTGGTAAATTTGTCACAATTGCTGAACCTGTACTGACGCATCATTATTACTAAAGTTGAAAGTTTTTACATTATGTTTCACTCTTGGCATGGTGCAGTAGTTTCAGTGCACTGAAACTCTGTACTCCAATATTCACTCCAATCCCTTAAACCCTGGCAACCACTGATTATTTTACTATCTTCATAGTTTTGACTCTTTTCAATGTCATTTAGTTAGAATCATACTGAATGTAGTCCTTTCAGCTGGCTTCTTCACTTAAGAATACATTTTTAATTTTCCTTCATGTATTTTCATGGCTTCAAAGCTCTCTTTTTTCTAAAGCTCAGTAATATTCCATTGTCTAGATGTTCCAGTTTATTTATTAACTTACTAAAGGACATCTTGGTTGCTTCCAACTTATGGTAATTACTAATAAAGCTACTTATAAACATTGTGCAGGTTTTGTTTGGACATAAGTTTTTAACTCCTTTGCATAAATACCAAGGAGTGTGATTGCTGGATTGTATAGTGGGAGTGTGTTTGGTTTTATAAAAAAACATCAAACTGTCTTTCGAAGTGGCTATACCATTTTGCATTCCTACCAGCTTTAAATGAGACTTTCTGTTACATCCTCACCAGCATTTGGTACCATCAGTGCTCTGGATTTTGGCCATTCTAATAGGTGTGTAGTATCTCACTGCTGTTTAATTCCTTGCTGATATATGATGTAGAACATCTTTTCATATGTGAATTTGCCATCTGTATATCTTCTTGGGTGGGGTGTTAGTCTAGAGCTTTGGTCAGTTTTTAAATTGGGTTGTTCATTTTCTAATTGTTGTAAGAGTTCTCTATATATTTTGGATAACAGTCTTTTATCAGATATGTCCTTTGCCAATATTTTCTTCCAGCCTGTGGCCTTTCCTCTTATTCTCCTGACGGGATTTTTTTTGTGAGGCAGAATATTTTAATTCTAATGAAGTACAGCTTGTCAATTCTTTCTTTCATGGTTTGTGCCTTTGGTTGGGCATCTAAAAAGGCACTGCCAAACCCGCAGTCATCTAGATTTTCTCTTCTGTTATCTTCCAGGAGTTTTATATGTTTTCGTTTTTCACATTTATATCTATCTATGATAGACTATCTATGATAGACTTCCAGTTAATTTTTGTGAAAGATGTAGGTCTCTGTCTAGTTTCTTTTCTTGTTGTTGTTTTTACATGTGGTGTTCAGTCGTTTCAGCGCCACTTGTTGAAAAGAGTAGTATTCCATTGCTTCCATTGTCAAAGGTCAATTGACTATATTTATGTAGGTCTATTTCTGTACTCTCTATTCTTTTTCCTTAATCTGTTTGTCCTTTTTCCAATACCACACTGTTTGGGTTACTGAGGCTTTATAGTGAGTCTTGAAGTCAGGTAGTGTCAGTCTTGTAACTTTATTCTTCTTCAATATTGTGTTGGCTATTCTGGGCTTTACCTCTTCGTTTAAACTTTAGAAGTAGTTATAGCCACAAAATAACTGGCTAGGATTTTACATCAAGTTGCAACATTCTCTTTTAGCTGAGCAAAGTTAATTATCACCCACCTTCTGAAGCCTACTTCTGTCAATTCAACCATCTTAGCCTCAGCCTAGCTCTGTGCCTTTGCTGGGGAGGTGTTGCAATAATTTGAGGGAGACAAGACATTCTAGCTTTTTGAGTTTTCAATGTTTTTACATTGATTTTTTCTCATCTTTGTAGGCTTATCTACTTTCTATGAGGTTGTTGACCTTTGATTGGGGTTTTTGTGAGATCGTTTGTGTTGTTGCTATTTTCTGTTTGTTCTTTTTTTTTTTTTTTTTAACAGGCCACCTTGCCTTAGAGCTGCTGCGATTTGCTGGGAGTTCGCTCCAGGCCTTCGTCACCTTGGTTTCTCTGGGTCCCAGCTAAAGCAATGTTAACAGAGAAATTTATAGCACTAAATTCCCACATCAGAAAGATAGAAGACCTCAAATCAACACCCTAACATGACATCTAAAAGAACTAGAAAAGCGAAGAAAACCAAAAGCTAGCAGAAAACATGAAGTAATTAAGATCAGAGCTGAAATGAATGAGATAGAGACATGAAAAACCCTTCAAAAATCGATGAATCTAGGAAATGTTTCTTTGCAAATATTAATAAAATAGAAAGACTACTAGCTATATTAATAAGAGAGAAGACTCAAATAGACACAATAAAAAATGATAAAGGGAATATCACCACTGACACTATGGAAATACAAACAACCATCAGAAAATACTATAAACACCTCTATGCAAGTAAACTAGAAAATGTAGTTTTGGATATGGATAAACTCCTAGACACATACATCCTCCCAAGACTAAACCAGGAAGACATTGAATCCCTGAATAGACCAATAACAAATTCTGAAAATGCGGCAGGATTAAATAGCCTACCAACCAAAAAAAGCCCAGGACAAGAAGGATTCTACCAGAGGTACAAAGAGGAGCTAGTAACATTTCTTAGCATTCGAAAATTGAAAAGAAGGGAGTCATCTTTAATTAAATTTTGTGAGGCCAGCATCATCCTGATGCCAAAACCTGGCAGAGATGTAACAAAAAAAAGAAACCTCAGGCCAATATCCCTGATGAACATTGATGCAAAAATTCTTAATAAAATACTGTCAAACCAATTCCACCAGCACATCAAAAAGCTTATCCACCACAATCAAGTTGGCTTCATTCTTGGGATGCAAGGCTGGTTCAACATACAAAAATTAATAAACCTGTTTCATCACACAGAACTAAAGACAAAAACCACATGATTATCTCAATAGACATGGAAAAGGCCTTTGATTAAATTTAACATCCTTTCATGTTAAAAAGTCTCAATAAGCTAGGTATTGATGGAACATATTTCAAATTAATAAGAGCCATTTATGACAGACCCACAGCCAATATGATACTGAATGGGAAAAAGCTGAAAGCATTTCCTTTGAAAATCAGCATAAGACAAGGATGCCCTCTTTCCCCACTCTATTCAATATAATACTGAAGTTCTGGCCAGGGCGGTCAGGTAAGAAAAAGAAGTAAAGGTATGCAAATAGGACAAGAGAAAGTCAAATTGTCTCTGTTTGCAGATGACCTGATCATATACCTAGAAAACCCCATAATCTCAGCCCCAAAACTCCTTAAGCTTATAAGCAGCTTCAGCAGAGTCTCAGTATACAAAATCAATATGCAAAAATCACAAGCATTCCTATACACCAACAATAGACAAGCAGGGAGCCAAATCATGAATGAACTCTCATTCATAATTACTACAAAGAGAATAAAATACCTAGGAATACAACTAACAAGCAATGTGAAGGATCTTTTCAAGGAGAACTACAAACTACTGTTCAAGGAAATACTAGAGGACACAAACAAATGGATACACATTCCATGCTCATGGATAGGAAGAATCAATATCATGAAAATGGCCATATTGCCCAAAGTAATTTATAGATTCAATTTGATTCCCATTAAACTACCCTTGACATTCTTCAAAGAATTAGAAAAAAAACTACTTTAAAATTCATACGGAATCAAAAAAGATCCTGTATATCCAAGACAATCTTAAGCAAAATGAACAAAGCTGGAGGCATCACACTACCTGATTTCAGATGATACTACAAGACTACAGTAATCAAAGCAGACATATAGACCAATAAAACAGAATAGAGATCTCAGAAATAATACCACACATCTACAACTATCTAATCTTTAAAAAACCTGGCACAAACAAGCAGTGGGAAAGGATTCCCTATTTAATAAATGGAGCTGGAAAAACTGGCTAGCCATAAGCAGAAAATTGAAACTGGACCCCTTCCTTACACCTTATACCAAAATTAACTCAAGATGGATTAAAGATTTAAATGTAAAGCCCAAATCTACAAAAACCCTTGAAGAAAATCTATGCAATGCCACTCAGGACTTAGGTACAGAAAAAAAATGTCATGACAAAAATAATCAAAAGCAATGCCAACAAAAGGAAAAGTTGACAAATGAGATCTAATAAAAGAGTTTCTGTATAACAAAAGAAACTATCATCAACATGAACAGACAGCCTACAAAATGGGGGAAAAAATTTGCAATCTACCCATCTGACAAAGGTCTAATATCCAGAATCCACAGAAACTTAAACAAATGTATAAGACAAATAACACCATTAAAATGTGATCATAGGACATGAATGGACACTTCTCAAAAGGAGATTTATGTGGACAAGAAACATATGTAAGACTTCGACATAACTGATCATTAGAGAAATGCAAATCCAAGCCTCAATGAGATACTATCTTGCACCAGTCAAAATAATGATTATTAAAAGGTCAAGAAATAACAGATGCTGGCAAGGCTGTGGAAAAATAGGAATGCTTTTACACTGGTGGTGGGAATGTAAATTAGTTCAACCATTGTGGAAGAGAGTTTGGCAATTACTCAAGGATCTAGAACCAGAAATGCCATTTTACCCAGCAGTCCCATTACTGGGTATAAATTTAAATGAATATAAATTATTCTATTATAAAGATACATGCACATGTATGTTTATTTCAGCACTATTCACAATAGCAAAGACATGAATCAATCCAAATGCCCATCAATGATAGACTGGATAAAGAACACATGGTACATATATATCATGGAATACCTTGTAGGCATAAAAAGGAATGAGATAATGTTCTTTATAGGGACATGGCTGGAGCTGGAAGCCATTATCTTCAGCAAGCCAGCACAAGAACAGAAAACCAAACACTGCATGTTCTCATTCATATGTGGGATCTGAACAGTGAGAATACATGGACACAGGGAGGGGAGCAACACACACTGAGGGCTGTTGGGTGGGTAGTGGGAGGGAGAGCAGAAGGATAAGTAGCTAATGCATGTGGGGCTTAATAACTAGTTGATGGATTGATAAGTGTTCCAAACCACCATGGCATATGTTCACCTGTGTAACCTGCACATTCTGTACATGTATTCTAGAACTTTAAATTAAAAGAAAAATGTATATCTATATATATACATGCACAGATAATCAAATACATTGTTGCCATTATTATTTTCAATAAACTGTTGTCTTTTAGGCAAATTAAGAATAAGAAAAAAGTTTTTAAAGTTACTTTCACATATTTCTTCTCAGATGTTCTTCCTTTCTGTAGATTCAAATTTATGATCTATATAATTTTTCTTCTCTCTAAATAACTTCTTTTAACATTTCTTACAAGGAAAGTCTACTGGTAACAAACCCCCTCAATTTTTTTTTGTCCGGGAAACTTGATATTTCTCCTTCACTTTTGAAAGTTAATTTCACAGGATCCTAAGTTGGTGAGGTTTTTTCTTTCAACACATTAAATATTTCACTGTGCTGTCTTCTTGCTTACATGGTTCCTGAGACATTAGATTCAATTATAATCTTTGCTTTTCTAATAAGTAAGGTGTTTTCCTCTCTGACTTCTTTCAGGACTTTTTTAATCTACAATTTTCTGTACTTTGAAAATTAGATGCCTATATGTAGCTTTTCTGGTGTTTATCCTGTTTGGTGTTCTTTGAAATTCCTCCATCTGTGGTTCCATGTCTGACATCAAATAGGAGAAATTTTTAGTGACTATTGTTTCAAATATTGCTTCTGTTACTTTCTCTCTTTCTTCTCCCCCTGGTATTCCCATTACATGTATGTTTTACCTTTATAGTTTTCCCACAGTTCATTGATATTCTCAGTCTCTCTCTTTCAGTCTCTCTGTCTCCGTACTCACAATCTCTCTCTTTCTCTCTCTTTTTTCTTTAATTTGCTTTTTAGTTTTTAAAGTTTCTACTGAGATATCCTCAAGCTCAGAGAATCTATTCCCAGCCATTTCCAACCTGCTAAAAAGCCTGCCAAAAGCAGTCTTCGTTTCTGTTACAGTGTTCTTGATCTCCAGCATTTCTTTTTGATTCTTTCTTAGAATTTTCATCATCCTGCTTATGTTGACTCCTCAGTTCTTGGTTCTTGTAGATTGTTACTTTATCCATTAAAGCCCATTACATATTGATCATTGTTGCTTTACATTTGTAGTCTTATAATTCCAACATCCTTGCCTTATTTGAGTCTGGCTTTGATGTTTGCATTTTCTTTAAACTGTGCTTTTTGTTTTATTTTGTTGCGTGCCTTTTATTATGTCATATTTTTTTTTTCCCTGATATTCAGACATGAAGAACTGGGTAGAAGAAATAGATGTAAAAAGGCCTTTAGTAATGCAGTGGTAAGGTGTAGGGGAAGGGGAACATTCTATAGTCATCTACTTATGTCTCAGTCTTTAGTGAGCCTGTGTGTCTGGACTGTGAACTGCACCTGCTTCTGGATCTCCTTTTCTCCCCTTCTGTAGGACAGGATGGCTAGAGCTGGCTGAGTTGGTATTTCCCTTTTCTGGTGTCACTTAGACTTGGATACAACTCCAGAAGGTTAGGCTTTGGTTAAATAGTTTCTTCTTCTTTTTAAGAACTGAATGCTCTTGGGGTAAATGGTTCATTTCCCCCTCCCTCTGCCAGAAGCATGAGATATTTCTCTGATATTCACTGTGAAGACCTGGGAGAGCTTGTTGAGGTAGGTCTTATAAAAGTGTGGCAACCTCTGCTGGGTCCCACTATAGTAGTTATCTCTCAGATTTGTCCTCATTGAGCCTCTAGCAATTCAAATGCAGTTCAGGTTTGCTGCCTTCACAGTGGTATTACAGGACAGGGTTTCTGATCCAGACTTTAAGAAAGGGTTTCTGGATCTCACACAAGAACATATTTAGGGTGAGTTAACTGTGCAAAGTGAAAGCAAGTTTATTAAGAAAGTAAAGGAATTAAAAAATGGCTATTCCAAGGTCTACTGGTTGCCCATTTTTTTGGTTATTTCTGATATGCTAAACAAGTGGTGGATTACTTATGCCTCCCATTTTTAGACCATATAGGGTAACTTCCCGACGTGGCCATGGCATTTGTAAATTGTCATTGAGCTGGTGGGAGTGCAGCAGTCAGGACAACCAGAGGTCACTCTTGTGGCCATTTTGGTTTTGGTGGGTTTTGGCGAGCTTCTTTACTGAAACCTATTATATTAGCAAGGTCATTATGACCTGTATTTTGTGCTGACCTTCTATCTTATTCTGTGACTTAGAATGCCTTAACCATTCTGGAATGCAGTCCAATAGGTTTCAGCTGCATGTCACCCAGCTCTATATAAGATGGAGTTGCTCTGTTTACACCCCTTTGACAGTGGTTCTTGCAGAGATTATTACTCATGGTTTTCTGCTTCCCTAAGTTGTGATTATCTATATTTATCTGTTGGTCTCTCCATTCGAGCAGGAGGGCAGTGGCTTGCCCCCTGATCTTCTCTTCTTATGGAGATAAGAAGAGTTATTGATTTTTGGTTTGTTCAGTTTTTTTACTTGTGGTTAGAACAGAGCAGTGACTTCCAAGCTTTTAGATGCGGACCCAGAAACTGAACTCACCCCATCCTTTTTAAAAAATTGCTTCTAAATTGGAACTCATCTTCTAATCATTATTTTTAATGCAAGTATATTATTTAACATTTTTATTTTTGTCTTGAACTTTTATCACACAGTTTATTTCAAGATAGTGATTAAAACTACATTTTTTGAATAATAAGAAAAGGAAATGGTTCTGAAATTTCTCAACCTGAAAATTGTTGGTCATGATAATGGGAAGACTTATGTGCTTGCATTTAAAGTACGAACTAATAGGGCATTGATAATCAATCTGTGCCAGTCTCACCTATTAACCAAACTATCTTGATGCAGTTCTATTTTGAGTGATATTAATTATGTAACATTCCATTAATAGATACAGAACGTTTTACAATGTGGAAATTAGAGAATCAGTTGTGGAAAAATGATATCTGTACAACAAAGAGAGCTTGAGAAATATTAAGTAACAGATTTATATTTGATTTGATACAAATTAATAGACATCTTAAAAATTGGATGGAAAATTAAACGTGAAACACTTAAAACTCTATTTCACTTATAATAAGCAATATACATTAGCCATTATTATCTATTACAGGATCCTCCCTCTCAAATATAATTTACCTCATGAATCCATTAACCCATGTCAGTAAATTAAAATTACATATGAAGTTCCGTAATATTTCAATTTTACTTTAATATAACTCATTGCTATCAAATAAAAGATTTCACAAGGAATGTAGTACTGCAAATAAGCAAGTTACATAGCATAGTACTCTTATATTAACACAAACTATCTAATCAACATATTTGAATCACTAATTTACTACTGTAGTAATTAGGAATGCATTCAGAAATACAAAACTAAATTGCAGTGGCCTATGCAAATAAGTGTTTTCCTCCTCATGTAAAAAGAAATTCAGAAATGGCTGCATAAGAGCTGTTTCAAGTCTGAGTGATGCCATCAGAGACCGAGAGCCTTTCTGACTTTCTACTTTGTCAGTCTTAGTACTGACAAATGGTTTCACTTTATCACCTCATGACTGCTGCACTTCCTGCCATCACATTCACATTTCAGGCAGGATAACTGGGAAAGTGCGGAGGGGCAAAGGGCTGTGCCAATCGAATGTGACCCTTCACTCATTAAAGTAGGGGCTTTCTCTGAAGCCCATTTTAGGAGCTTCCCACTGCCATCTCACTAGCCAGAACTGGCTGGGTGACCATGTGACCACTCCTAAACAGTCCAGCGGTGATTCTTCCCTGAAGCTTCAGTAGACTCTGTCTTCCCTGAGCTCAAGGGCCTTTTCTCTATTTCTAACAAGTTAGTAACAATAAGAGAAGATCAAATAGGCCATGCATGATGGCTCACACTTATAATCCCAGCACTTTGAGAGGCTGAGGTGGGCAGATCACCTGAGGTTAGGAGTTCAAGACCAGCCTGGCCAACATAGTGAAACCCTTTCTCTACTAAAAATACAAAAATAAGCCAGGCATGGTTATGACTGTCTGTAATCCCAGGCACTTGGGAGGCTGAGGCAGGAGAATCATTTGAACCCAGGAGACAGAAGTTGCAGTGAGCTAATATTGTGCCATTGCACTCCAGCCTGGATGACAAGAGTGAAGTTCTGTCTCACAGAAAAAAAAAGAGAGAGAGAAGGTCAGATAAATATTAGGTGTCTGTCATGATGTGGAACTTGACATAAGCTACATAGACTAGTTTAATATATATAAATGGATTTCACCTAATAGGTAAAATTAGGTGAAAAACATTATATATTATAGCTTTCATTTAAAAGGCTATCAAGTCAAAATAAAAAATATTTTCCTCATGTATTTTCTCTTAGACAGATAGGGAGAAAGCAAGCGTGTTTGTGTGTGCATGTCTGGTTTTTAGGGGCAGGGCCTGGATGACATGGGGGAGTTGCATCTTGTGTTCAGAGGTTTTCTGCACACCAATTTGGCCAAATGCACAAGTGGTATTGGTAGGGAGGTATACATGACAAATGAATAAAAAATATTAAAAGCACATAAATAGCTACATAAACTGTAAAGCTTATTACTTTATGCATTTGACAAATCTATTTGAGTATTTATAATTGTAGAGATGTTTTAAATGCTGAGTTTATAGCAGTAAACAAAATAGTAAAACATTTAGAACACATAGTTTTCTAGTGGAGAAAACAATAAACAAAGAAGTTAGTTATTAAGTATGTTAGATAACAAGGGCTAAGAAAAATAACAGATCAGGGAAGAGGGATAAAGAGGTTGCAATTTTAGATAGAATGGAAAATGTAAATTAGGTATTTGCATATAAAGATAAAGGAGGAGAAGAAGCAAGCAATGAACATTTCTGAAGAAGGAACATCCTGAGCAAAGAAAACAGTAAGTGCAAAAGCTCTGGGCCAGGAATATGTCTGACACGCTCAAGAAAGGGCGAGGTGTTCCGCAGGGTTCAAACAGAGATAGGGTGGAGAAAGCAGCAGATGAGTTTTTAGAGGGAATTAGGGATCAATTTTAGAAACTTACTGATCAGATAATCGACTTTGACTTGTACACTAAGAGAAAGTAACATCGATTTACAGTTATTTTTCATAAAGATAGAAAACAACAAGAAAAATGTCACAAATCAACAAGGTTCCACCATCTTCATGTACATTACCATACTCCACCTGTATGTAGTCCCTGTTCTAATTCACCTAGGTCTTCGGTCTATTTTTTATATCTAATCTGCTAGTTCTTTATCCCATAACTATTCCATATCTAATCTGTCACTCAATTTTTCCCCATGACTATTTAACCTTCATGTTCTAGCTAGATGCTTATCAAATTACCACCACTCTTCCAAATATTCGATGATTTTTTTGTGTTTTGTAAAGGAAAAAGATCAGTGTCAAGAGTAGGGTATTAAAATTACTCATTAGCTATCACTACTTAGCTTTCCAGATTTATTTATTAATAACTCCTTTTATCTTTCTGAAACTTAGACACATGGGTCTCTATTTTCATAAGTCTACTTTTTTTTTTTTTTGCTTCATGCTATTTCATAAGCCTCTACTGCTTTTTCCCATTTCTCGACCTGACGAACTCCTACTTACTAAGGTTTGGTCAATGATTTTTAGCTATCAATTTTTGCAATAAGATTTAAAATGGAAGCTTGACATTTAATTCTTAAATTTTGAATAAAATTATCATAGGCTCAGAACGATAATCTACATTTGCATTTGAAATAGGGAAAACCATGTAAACACACCAGAAACCAAAATTTCTTCTTGATAAAGTGTAGAATGGCTATATGCAAAATGCTGTGGAACTATTTGTTATTTGCTCCTTATCAAATGTCCCTGCTCCTCCTGCAAACTTGTCTTATCATCCATTAACATAGAAATCAAACTCAAGTATTTTCGTCCTCTCCTAGCAAATAATCTCCCTCTCCTTGCTAATTATCTCCCTAGGTTTTGCCCTTTGTCTAATAACTAAATTCTAAATTTACAATGCTATTCTGACCAGAGTCCCTTGCTATTCAGCCCCCTAGTGGATGAAACATGTAATTTTTACGATAAGGTGCACAGACCCAGTGGGGAAGTGCTTAATCAGAGCACTTAATTGTAAGATATAGGGAGCATTGTAAGGCACAGAGAACATTTTATTTGCTCTTGCTTAATACAGCTTTAGTTTCTTCCAAAATATGCTATAAATACCTTGACAGCAAGCACTATACTTTCATCCTAAAAGAAATTTTCAATAAAGTGCAGAGAATGCACTAGATGACTGTTCATCCTCACTGATTCTCTTTGAAATTTACTGAAGTCTCAACTTAGTTTACAGTGTATAAAACTGACAGCAAAATTATATAGGATTACATTTGATTTAACTAGTAATATAAATTAGATAAACATCTATAAAATGTAAAAAAAATCAACTCCAGGTGTAATTTATAATTACACACTCTTCCTTTTTTGATAGCAAAGGCACCCAAGTTGGATAAGTAAAAGAAAGAAATTTCTTCCTCAGAAATGACTTCACATGCTGCTTGATTCAAGGATCTCAAATTAAGCCTTTAGGACTGAGTCTTTTTCCATTGCTCAGTATCAATTTCCTCTGTACAAGTTACATTCTAAGACTTCTTATAGCTGCAAAATGTTTGTCAATTGTTCCAGGCTTACATACTATAGCTTCAAGTCTAGCAAAACAGAAAGCATGTTCTTCTGGTGGCGCCTCACAAGCCTCAGAATTCAGCTTCAATATAATTGGCCAATATAGTTGGCCAACTCTATTTGGAGTGTGGATGGAGGATATTTTCCTGAAGGAAATTAGAGATTTCATGCCAGAGAGTAAGAGATGCTGAGTTGAAAGGCAAAATGGCTACTATATATTGAAACAACAAAATGAGGACATTAAGTTATTGTTTCTATTGATTATATTTCATTTCTAATTTGTTTTAATTGAGATAACTTATGCCTCATAGATTTAAATTAAAAACAATTGTCATTATCATCATATCAAGCTTCTTGACTTCTGTGTGAAAGGCACTATATTAAAATTATGTGTTCTCTTTACGCTAAGTTGAGATGAATGAAATCACTTTCTATTTTAAATAACTAAAAATAAAGCATAATTATATTCACTATCACCAAGTCAAACTTTCATATTATATTTACCTTTCAAGTTAATTATAAGAAAATCTATTTAAAGCCATTTTTTCCATTTTCTTCTTCACAGGATTTTCTTTATAAATATTGATTACATAACTTTTATTTTAAACTTAGCCATCTTAAGCTTGCTGTTAATTTTATGTAATATTAGCTTGAAGTTCTAGCAAATGAAAATTAAATTGAAAACATAATTATATAATACAAATCATTTGAAACTATTTTAAGAAAAATATGTGTCAAGTTGTATGTTTACATTAGGAAAATAATATAATCACATATATTTCTCCAAAGTTCTAATAATTATCTCACAGAATTTTTACATATTAGCTAAAGAATACTTTTTAAAAACTAGCATGAGAAAAAAGAAGTCCAAATATATCACAAATAGAGCAAAGCATAATAGATATAGTCATCCTCACACTCACACACCCAGCCATGCACCACATGATGACATTTTGGTTAACAATAGATTGCATATACAATGGCAGTCCCATAAGATTATAACAGAACTGCCCTATATAGGAGTACCATTTCTTTTTAAGCTTTTATGCCATATTTTTACTGTACCTTTTCTATGTTTAGATGTACGAATACTTACCGTTGTGTTACAATTACCTACAGTGTTCAATACAGTAGCATTCTGTACAATTTTGTAGCCTAGGAGCAATAGGCTATATGTATAGTCTAAAAGTGTAGTGGGCTATACCATCTGGGTTTGTGTAAGTACACTCTATGATGTTCAGACAGTGTTGAAGTTGCCTAGTAATACATTTCTCAGAACATACTCCCATTGCTAAGCGACACATACCCTGTATTATAAAAACCTGAAATTCTTAGCAATTGTGTTGACCATTATTATTGCAAATGGTTGGGACCCAATTCAATCCAACTTAATACACACACACACACATACACACAAACACAAACACACACACACGTATATATACAAGATAGTGGCATACTTCACAGAAGGAAGAACTGTAAGCCTCAGGGCATCTCTGGCATATTGAAACTTGGCATTCTCAGGATAGTCTCTACTGTCTCTTATCTCTGCTTTTCTCCGTATGCAGGCTTATCCTTCCTGTCTGTGTGACAGGTAAATATATTCTGAGCCTATATCCCTGCAACTCTATATCCAGAGAAGAAAGAGATATTCACTGTCCCCTAAACATGCACGTGTACCTAATAGCTCCAGCTCCAACACATACACATGTTCTAGTTAAAAAGCCAGAGGCGTGATTCTTATTGCCACTTCTTGGATTATTATGCCTACCCCTGGACCAGTATCTTGAAGCCAGTCTATAGATTATGCATCTCTCAGCTTGGGTCACATGCCACCCTTGGGGGCAGGGGCCAGGTGTGGTTATCAGAAAAGATGAGGAGATCTACTGGGTGAAGATGTTAAGTACTACAATAACCAAAGAAATAGTTTGGTTAGAATAATTTGAACAATTACTCTGATTCTTTATTTTTGTCTCCCTCTAGGTCAGAGATATAAAAAAAATTATGTAAGTACGTTCAAGCTCTGGCATTAAGGAGGGCAGTGTATGAGGAGAGTGAGCACAGAGAGAGGCATACTGGAATCCTCAGGAGCCAATTTGATAAAGTTTTCAGAATTGTCAATCTCTTCAAATATTCAGTTACAATTTCAAATTACATTAAACGAAAGCTTAATAATTTTATGCTTAGCAAAAGTGATCATGGGTTTGTAAAGATTTAGAAAATTAGCATAACAGAACTTATGTTGCTCTATTTACAATACCCAAATCCTGAAATTGATCCCAAGGTCATGCTTGGAAATGAATATGGTAAACGTCAGCAAATAAAAAGAATTAACTTTCCACATATGTGACATGCCATATCTAGAGAATATTTAGTAAGTCTTTAGGATATTTCTTGATGAACTCTAATTTCTAATTGAACTTGAGATAACATCTTCAATCTCCTCTCGATTATCCTTATCACATGCCACCTAGAGAGAGAGAAAGCACAATTATTAGCAGCATTCCTGACAGAGAAACATGTCAGCAATTTTTACCCTTTGGTCCCAGTTCATTCCACTGGGGACTGGCTAAATACACTGAATACTAATACAAACAATACTCAGAAACATGTATCTGGAGCTTGTTATGAGCTGGGCTCTGTTACATTCCATACATTGCCTAATTTAATACTTGGCACCACCCTTTCAAATAGGTATCATCATGCTCATATTACAGTTGAGAATACTGCAGCTCAGAAACATTAAAAAAAATTCCCAGGGTCATATAACAGCAAATGAAAAGGCCAAAACTGGGATCCATTTCTGGTTCTCAATCCCATCATGTTGCCAGGAATAGGGTAGACGCTCAAAACATGAATTGAGCTTAATTAACATGTCAGCATGAGGAATGTGTGATACCAAGATAAGAATAAACATATCATCTCTCATTAAATTGTTCTTCAAGTAAATAAACTATAATATGCTTTTTATCCCATATTATTTTTCAAATTTTAAATTTAAAAAAATATTTGATAATCATTTTATTTAAAGTCATTTTAGCGGGAACAAGAGACACTGGGGACTGCTTGAGGTGGTGAAGGCAAGACGGGTTGTGGGTTGAAAAGCTACCTATTGGGTTCTGTGCTCACCTGCCTTAGTGAGTGGATCATTAATACACCAAACCTCAATGACACGCAATTTACCCGTGTAACAGACCACACATGTGCCTTCTGAACGTAAAATAAAAGTAGAAGAAAGAAGTCACCTCAACATTATGATCAGTTGGAAAGCACATGTCTCCAGAATGAGGCAGAATTCCTTAAAAGTGCAAAGCTATTGAACTATCACATCATTTCTTCTGTGCACTCTGCTGCCATTAATGGTCGCATAAGGTCGCATTAGCCTCTTGGATGTACATATCACATTGTTAATTACAATCAAGGAAACCTAATTCATCTTCCTGTAGGATTCTATTAAATCACATGTTCATTTATACAGATGCTGCAGGTTTTTGGACACCATTATAGTACTTTACATTTATTTCTATGACAAATATGAAATGTTAAGTTCAACTTATTCCAACTCTAACCAATTAAGAACTTCAGGATGCTGATTGCTACCTCCACGATATTAGCCTTCCTTTTTTTTTTCTTTTAAACAAAATGATTAAATTTATAGATTAATCCAAAGGAAACATAAATGTAACTTGAAAAAGGGAAAAATTATTATTATCATCTTATCTTTCATCTTCTTATCTCTAGTGATAAAATTAATAAGTGGTTGTTTAGATAACACCTTTTTATTTGCCCTCAGAGGAGAGAGAATGATTGAATCTTTTCACCTAGTAGAATTAGCCATAAAACCTTTCTTCCTGCTGAGGACCTCCTCCCCATCCACACAAAAAAGAAGAAGAAGAAGGAGGGGGCACACTGTGGGAGAAAATCTTTATTACTCTAAATCAACAGGATGTACCCCGGGGGTGGCTGAGGCGAGAGAGCCGTAGAGGAGGACATCACCTGTGACTATTTCCCTTTAATCCCTGCTACCCCCTGAGGCAGCACAGACAGTTGGGAGTGATTAGACTTTGTCACATTTTAAAGCTAAGTGAGAAATTAATTAAACTGTAGAGTTACTGGAAAGCAACTAAAACAGAAGATTATTTTCTGTGTGTCCTGAGAAAGAAATGAAGTCACATCACTTAGAAAGCTAAAGGCGTTTCTCTGAAATCTGCCCTGTGCCTTGCAGTCATACAGTTGGGCACTGAAGCATGTCTTATGAAAATCATCAGTCTGGCTTGTTATAAGTAAAAATTTATAAAAGTCTGAATGGAAATATTCTATCCTAACTTAAATCACCAAAGTCTACTGCAGGCCATGATAGGAATAGAGATAATGTCTGAATCTCTCATAGGCACAAGGGCTGTCCCAGCCTGACTCAAGAAACACAGGTGGAAAAATAATCCACGGAATTAGTTTGATAATTATACTTAAATGTGATGAGTATGTGACAGCTGTCAAGGGGAAAGAGCCAGGAATGAATCAAGTAGGGTAGGGGGAGGTTGCTTATCAACTTTTGAGGTGCCTGGTTTTAAGCTTGGTTAGGGAAAACTATTATGGTTTTTGAAATGCACCCTGAAAAGATAAGATAGGATATTGGAGAGACACAATCTCAGGGCATAGTTAGTGAGGTATTGTCAGTATTTAAAATGAGAGATTTAAAATTCACAAAGTTAGGGATAAGCTTTACTAAACATCACGTTAATCTTCTTAATAGCCTGTCTTTTAATGATTATCTGAAGAACTCTTTTAGAATTGATAAATGAAGAGGCCGATGTTTAAGCTTTATTTTAGTTTGAAGATAAAGATGCATCATCTTATTTAAAATGAAAATGAGAGAACAACTAACCGCTGAGGTAGCCCTATCATATGATGTTTATATTTTAAATTAGTATTTTATTTATTGTATGTATGTATTTTTTTTTTTTTTTGAGACAAAGTGTTACTCTGTGGCCCAGACTGAAATGCAACCTCTGCCTCTGGGTTCAAGCCATTCTCCTGCCTCAGCTTCCCGAGTAGCTGGGATTACAGGTGCGCATCGTCACACTGGGCTAATTTTTGTATTTTAGTTGAGACGGGGTTATGCCATGCTGGCCAGGCTGGTCTGAAAGTCCTGACCTCAGGTGATCCACTTGCCTTGGCCTCACAAAGTGCTGGGATTACAGCTGTGAGCTGCCACAGCTAGCCTAAAATTAATATTTTAAATTTGTGTTTTATTAAATTTGAATGTGCAAGAAGAAAATTAAATACCTTGTAGAATTACACGTGTACAAAATAGGTAGCAAGTCCACCTCAGTGAACTGTTGTGATCAGTTACAAATGTTCAGTGGTCTACTTAATAGAGCTGTGGCTTTTACTCCTGTGTCTTTGGTAAATGTTAAAAAGATATAATGGCATATACCACCTTATTTTTAGGTGTGATATATAAAAATATTTTCCTTGAGTGAAATAAATGCAACAGAGGGAAGTTGCATGGCATGTCAAAATTTGCAAATTGTGGAAGAGGGAGACTTTGAATACTTAGCTTCTTCCCAGTACACAAAATATCCTCAATTGCTCCACTTTTTAGCATATTAGAAAAGAATAACAGAGAAACAACATAATATCTAAGCCTAATTAGTAATCCATAGTTGGTAGAAATTCACTATTTGATTTGCTGCCTCAAAAAAAATATTTATGTTCTTTAATGACAAAGAAAAATAGCAGAAAGAAACTAGAATGATCAAGAAGAAAAATATTAGAAAACTATGAGAAAGAATACACAACAGGAAAATTTTTACATCAGTTGACTCTTTTGATCTAACAAGAAGCATTTGTACAGACAGACCAGAAGAAATTTATCTGTAAGGTCTAGCTTTTAACATCTTTTTAAGGAGTTGAGCATTAATAAGTTAATACTAAATATTAATTTCCTGTGGTAGTCTCCAGGTAATAATTTTAAGAATAATAATCTTCTTCTTTAAATAGCAAAATATCATTAAAGTGATTTTCTTTTGCAATTTTTAAAACTTCCTCTGCAGTATAAAACTGGTAATTAAAAATTTGTTTTATTCTCCAAATTTCTTTCCATATCCTGTAAATTAGATGTAAGTTTAAAGCTCAGGGATAAATGTAGTTGTGAAAAAAAAAACTCTGTCTAATGAGTATATAAGAATTGTCTGATATGAGACATAATCATTAATAATAATGTTCTATTATTACATTTGTATGTGTATAAATAGGAGAAAAGAAATTTTTTTCCTCTATCCTCTGATACTCTACAAATGGGGCCTGCAAATTAGACTGACAAAAGACAGATTAGCAGAAGGAAAAAGACAGATTTTATTTATGCATACAACATGGATATGTATGAGAGAACTCAGTGATGAGTAACTAGAAAAAGTGGTTTGATTTGAGAGCTTATACACCATCTTAACAAAGAATGACAAATTTCTGGAGAAGTGGCAAGACAAAAGAAAAGGGGTTTGGGCTTCTAGGGGCAGCAAATTGCTTGACTCCTTCAACTCCTGGTTTCTTTAAATTTATTTTCACACTGGCCTAAATCAGAAAAAGTTGAAATGTTTCAGTTTCGGTGCCATGTTGCCAAGTGAAGGAACAACCATGGGAATTATGATGAGTTAGATATTCAGATACTGATACATTGGAAACTGAAAGAATTTGGAAGAGAGTAGATCTATTAATATTCCAAACTTTTCTTGGACTCACGCACTAACAGAAACAGAAAAACAAGTTACAGACATAATTTAAAGTGACAAAATACTTAAATGTATTGAATTTTGAATAGCTGCACACTGCTTTAGTCACTAATTATGTTGCAGTAACAAATGAATCTCGAATCTTGGTGACTTATTTTCCACTCATGTGACATATTAGTTGTAGGTTAGCTCTGGTTTTGCTCCACAAGTCTTTATTTCAGGATTCAGAAAAGAGGAGAGACCCTTTTGAGGACATATTTTTCTTCTGGCAGAGGAAAAGAGCAATGGTGGAGCTAAAAACTGACTCTTTAGGTTCTGCTGAGAAGCAGCATACAGCACTTCTCTTCACATTTCAATATTCAAAGTAAGTGCTATGATCAATACTGGTATTAATGGAGTGGGGACAGAAAATTCTCCTAAGGGCATCATTTTGAACAATAATACAATCTGTCTCATAGACACAAAATAGTTTCCTATAACAAGTCAAAGTTTCTTTGCTCCTAATTCTTACACGGTAAAGGCTATTGTTTCTCCTTTCAAATAGGTTCTAGAATTCTCCTACTTCTGCTTGCACTGCCACCATCCTTATCCAGGGCACTTTTATTTCTTTTTTCAACTATGATAACAGATTCCTAGCTGGTTTCTTCTTTTTGTTCCTGGCCTCTACCTTCAATATACTCTCTAAAACAAGGGCCGTCTCCTTTAGATGTAAATAGATTCATGCTAGGGTTTAAAGCTTTTTCATCATTTTTCTTTCACTCATAACAAAACCAAAACTCTCCCCTGTGATGAACAAGGGCCTGCATGATGGCTTTTGTTTTTCTTTCTTATCTCCTCCTGTGTTTCTCCACTTTCTTCAGACACTCACATAATATATTTTCCTTAAACTCTTCACATTTTCTCTGTTTCTTCTCTTCAGCTTTCTGGAATGAACTCCCAAGTAAAATACCTGTACCTAAATTTGTGTCTCAGATTCTGTTTATGGGACAACTCAAACTAAATAATTATGATGGCACTTTGGAAAACAAAGAAATGTATATATGAGAATTTCATATAATAACTAACTCGTGTGTCTAGGAAACCAAATAGGGCAAAGAATAACTAGTACAGTTATTCAGAAGCAATAAAAAGAGTTTTACATAATATAAGTTGGACAGCCAGGAATAATGTTAGTGCTGGGGAAAAGTCCATCTGTCATTTGTGTTAAGATGCTTATTATTAGACACCCTACATTGCTGTGCTCTGTGTACCAAATTAAAATGAACTGAGCAAAACAACTCTATAAGTTGCTTATCTCCTCAGTGTTTTTTAATTCGGCATTTATTGCTTGTTTTTCCATTTATAAAGTAACATATATTCATAATAGAACATTTAGAGATTATAAAAGTCTATAGAAACATTGTTTGTAGGCCTGCCATCCAAGAGTTTTCATCAGATAGTGTGATGCAAGTTTAGGTTCTAAAATAAATAAATAAACATGTGTATGTATAACTGAAACACATGTTTCAATTCTGTTCATATAAATATATTACTATATTTATGCTGCATGAATATAAGTGAAAGTAAAAGTTTCAGTCTCTGTGATTGTGAAACTCAAATAAACTGGTCCTCTGCCTCTTCAGTTATTCATTATCCAATGATAGCCCCACCCCCCCACCATGCCGTAGGAATAATATTTCAGTCTGCAAATATACTATAGTTTATTGACCTACTCTTAGACAACAAGAATTTTTTTAATTTTGTAAATTATCATTTGAGCAAATCTACTATGGGACTAATAGGTTAAAAGTTGGAAAGACCTTTTGTTTTTAACAATATTGCCAAATTGTGTTTCTGAAAGGCTAAACCAATCACTCTTCTACCAGCTGGCAGTGAATAAACCCTCTCACCCTCTCCCATACAAGGTTTTGTTTTGCTTGAACAGTGATAGGCCTGGGTCATCGGGGTGCCAGGTCAAGAGGCTACTGCAGACAAGTAACTTGAATAGTACATTACAGGCCTGAACAGCTACTACATGGCAGAGAGTGAATAGGAACAATGGTGAGAACTTCACATGGTACCATCTACACTTGAACAAAATAATGGGGTCTACATCTAATTAATAATTACTTGTCCATTTTTGCATGCATATTTTTGGTTTTACAACACAAAGATCTATTTTCAAATGTGACCCTTAGAGGCATGATATTTTAATAAGAACTGAAACTTTTAGCTTGAAAAAAATATATAATCAGATCATCTTCAGCGCTGTTTAGCCCTCTGAGTCAAACTCAAGCCCTCCCTCATGAGTAATGCTGTCCTCATTATTTTTTTTTCTGCCAGATGGCTTGCTAATTTAAAGTCCCTGAAGTGATAGGTGTTTTATTATAGACAATCCACTTGGCTGGGAAAAGTAAGACTGCAGCCTTTCACACCTTCACTGATGAAGTTAATGAGTTCATATCAACTTTATGAAACTCATTTCACTTATTCAGACTTGCAGAATTAGATACAGGAGAATAAGCATAGATTTCAAGTTCCAGGAATATTTTGATGAAGTTCATCCAGAAAAAGTTATGAAAACGCAAGAAAAAATGTAATGTTCTTTTCCATGAACACTGTCAATGCCTCTAGTCAAGGCCTTTATTGATTTATGATAGTTTATTGCTAGAGATTATGAATTGATTTTCTGCTTTTAATCTCTCAAGTCTCTAAACCACACTTCATATGATGATCAGAGTAGAATCCCCCCACATGCCTCAGATATCATCCCGCTGATGACTATTTGAGGTCTGACTTCCTTGGCCTGTCATTCAAATTCATTCAGTCCATCTATTCCTTGCTTACCCTGCTCATTTTCTTCAGCACTTCTCCCAAGACAAGTCCACTCAGAGTTCAGTTACGTTATTTCTGGTCAGTTCACCCTTTTGCTTCTATTTCTGGTCTTGTTTTATCTACTTCTATTTTTTTTTTAATCATCCAAAGCCTGGCTCAAGGGGCACCTTCCCTATGAAGTCTTCCTTGACTTCTTTTCGAAAGCTTTTATGCCTCTCATGAATTCTTGAAAAAATTGTTTTCTGTACCACTCATGGGCAAAAATTTACATACTGTCTTTTATTATAGTTAGTTAAATTTACATATAATCACTGCAGATTGCAAATTATGGAGATGCAGGAAACGTGGCTTAGGCACAGTTTACATTCCTTACTTCATTTAACAGAGAACTTTGCAAGAAGCAGATGACAAATTAATATTTATTAATTTCAAGTCTGTAAATATATTTTCTAGGTAATGCTAATGAATATTAAATGACTCATAATAATAAGTACAATGAATCGTTTACCAAAAATCATTCCCATAAATATTAAATAATGTACTTTCTTGTTGACACTGCTAAGGTGCCTAAAATAGAGTTTTCTCATATAAACTGAACTTAGGCACAAGGATAATTTTTGAATAAGAGTGAAAATATATACTTAGAATAGTAGAGAACAAGATATAACATATAAGTGAATAAGACTATGAAATTAAAGTATTATAGGTGATTGTGTAGCTGCAGTTGTGGATAGAAAAGGTCATGATTAAGGAAATTACATAATCTTGTATTAGTAAAATAGTGTTTTTCCTTCTTAATTGACTACTTTGGAGAGGTTCAGAGATTTTTTTTTTTGAGGAACTATTTAGAGTGTTTATATCTCTTCGAACACACTTAGGGATAAATTATAATAATTTACTACTAATAAACTTAAATACAAAAGGTTCTGCCTCCGTTTTCTACATTATTTAAATCTTTAACCAAAAATTCTGAAAAGTGTTAACTATGCATTCTTGCTAAAATGTTAGGGTTCCTATAATTGAACCATTACTCTAAAAAAACTTTGAAATATACTTCTTGCTTATGAAAAATTAGAAAAGTATGATAGTCAAATATTCATTTACTGACAAGTACTTATTGGGTAACTACTAAGTACTAAAAAGAATTTCAAGTGGCAAAGTATTTCAGATGTGTAAGGATAGCATTTCTGACCACAGGAAGTATATATACTAACTGGGTAAAACAGCCAAAAAAAATAGAAAAACATAAATAACCATATTTATGCATGTTACAACATGACAAGTACTTAATAAATAAAGTGATCAGCAGTCTTGGAGTACAGCTTACATAATTTCTATTTTAAGTCTTATTTCATGGATATGATGTACTAACCTAGATCAACTGTTGACTGGATAAAGAAGATATGGCACATATATACCATGGAATACTATGCATCCATAAAAAAAGAATGAGATTATATCCTTTGCCACAGCATGGGTGGAGCTGGAGGCCATTATCCTATGTGAACCAACACAGAAACAGAAAACCAATACCACATATTCTCACTTATAAGTGAGAGCTAAACATTCAGAGTCTGGTGTACTCATTGTTAAGCTTCCACTTATAAGTGAGAACATCCAGTAACTGGTTTTCTGCTCAAAGAAAGCAACAAAGAAGGGAACAACAGATACTGGGGTCTACTTGAGGGCTGAGGGAGGGAGAATTGTGAGGATTAAAAAAACTGCCTATTAGGTACTATGTGTGTTACCTGGTGGCAAAATAATGTGTACATGAAACCCCCATGAAATGCAATTTACCTATATAACAAATCTGCACTTATAAAAGCCTATAATAAAAGTTTTTAAAAAACTAACTAAAAATGAATTTTGGAGTCTAATTTTCTTGGGGGAAAGAAACAGAAAGTTAGCTTACTATTTATGAAATTATCCTATTTTTTCTTTTTATAAAGAAGGCATATCAATGAATTTGTATTAAATAATTGACAAATCAATATGGAGCTTTTTATTTCTAAAGACTGATTTAAATTAAAGGTTGTAAATTGATTTTAAATTGTGTTATTTACTAGATGAATTTTTTTGGTAATGTTTTAACTAACTATACTAAAATCTTTTTTCCAAAGCAATATGAATGAAGACCAAACTTTTAATAATACTTCGAAAAAACATTTTTTTCAATGAGTGACATGATTAGACTCAAATATTGGTCTAGCAGTTACAAAATTATTATATATGTGCTTTATAAAATCTAGGAACACACATACACACTCACACACACAGAATTATAGTGTTATTTTTGAAAGCAAATATAATGAATTTACCTGTTTTCTAAAAACCATGTGCTTGTTTTATGCTTCACAGAGTCAAACTTGAAATGAGTGCACATAGATCTCATTTTCAACTGAAATGAGACAATTTCTATCCTTACTCTTGATGCCTGTCTTGTTAAGAATAAACTTGCTCACACATGTAAGAGTTGCAAACTGCAGCAAATTTTTAAGTATTTTCCTATGAATGGCAAGTTACTCTGTTTTCACAGAAATAGAGAACTTGTCTTGGAACAGATTGGAAAATCTTATCTTGTACATATGATTAGACAGTTCACAGCATTCTTCTTTTCTCCAAGTCAAGTTCTCAGGCTGAGAAGATTCAAATAAAAGGTTGTTACTCTGTTATACACTTATTTGGAAATGGGATTATTGAGGAGATGCTGTTCAACTTTATACTGTTTCCTTTAGATAGTTTTCAATTATGCCTTGAGATCTACAAATATATTTCCTCATTCTCAAGACTAAGAGGAGTAAGAACATTTCAAGATTTACTTTTGGAGCCACGATTTTTCAAAAGATTTTGTTTGGTTTTAAATCTAATACTTTTATCATTTGAAGTCGAGGCATTTTCTGAAGAGCTTCATTGAGACTTGTTCAACTGGTTCACACAGTAAAAAGTATGTATTAAGCAGACTGGTTTTCTGTGGCAATTCTTCATCTTCACTCAGCAAAATCTGTAATTTAGCTTTCAACTCACTCTACTGATAATTCTTTCTCTGCTAAACCATCAGATTTCTGTATGCAGCAGGACAGTTATGAGCTCTTTTCCAGGTTTTTACAAAGTTTTAAAGCATTCTCAAGTGAACAATCTTGTTTAATAAAGTTAAATAAAATGGTCATCTAGGATTTTCTTCTAAATTTCATTTTCAAGAAGTTTTTGACCCAGTATCTCTCTATTAAAAAAATACAGTGTATGGTGACATTATTTTACAAGTGAAGAGAAACCTCTCATAAAGCCAACTGTTGAAAGTGAACTGTCTATGCAGATGCCAACCCAGTTCCTCCAAGACAGATCTTTTGTTTACAAAATTCTTAAATATATTTTAGGCTTTGCTTGTTTCCTGTAGTTCTCTGTAGCAAAAAAAAACAACAAAATAACAAAACAACAGCAACAAAAACTTTTCTTAAATCTCAATATCATTTACAAATCTTACATATGCTACAGCATGAGTTTTATTGGTGAAATCTGTTGACTCAGCAACCTGGAGAGAGACGCTGTTGTTTTCAGTTTATTACATACAACCTTCTCAGTATGACGTGAAGCACCGTCAATACGTCAGCTTATTTACTATTGGAAAGTGGGACCTTTTCATTTTATTATATTGCATCTTGTAGCATTTTCCTCACTCTAATTTTACATGTTGGCATTATTAGCTTTCTTTTTCTGGGCAAGAAGTTTGCTGCTCAGTAAATTGCTTCTCAGACTGTTCAAAACTGACTGTTGGTTTTGAATTTCCAATTGTTGTTTTAAAAAATCAACACTTTGAGTTATAAAATGGCTGTGAGTTTGGTGGAGCCATAGGTACATTTGAAAGTTGTTTTCCATAGGCCATGCACAGCAGAATAGGAAGATGTGAATTACCAACCCATATAAAACTCATTGATAAGTAACCTTCCTTGCAAAAATGGGTGATCTGGTGTTCCCTGCTCCACTATTGCAGTAAAGTGACGTATATAAGATTTTAATTTCCCATCATTAGCTGCATTAAACTTTCTGAGAGGCCCAGGCCTAGAATTCTCCTCTCTATCTCACCTCTCATCTTCAAAAATTGCCCTATTGGACTTCAAATATGTTTGCAAAACACAAATGCTAATTAAACATAAAATAAAAGGGTGTTATAGGTAAATAAACCAAAAAATTGCAAAAAATACAAAATCTTCACAACACAATTTACTTCTAACTTTCACGATCCATATTTTATAACATTTGCCACAACCACAAAGCCGTGGAAGAAAGATAGGCAGGGAGTGGGTCAATCAACCAGCTGAATCATGGCATCTTTTTAGTATACAGTTTTCTTTTTAGAATGGAAATGTTTATTAAGCCTCTACCCTTGCAAAGTCTCTCTTGTTTGTGTGCACCTTGGCTAAAATAAAATATATTGATGTAATGTAGGTCTTACAGTGTTGGTAAACCTGAGGAATGAAAGAAGACAAATTCTGTAAAACAAAACAAAACAAAACAAAAAGAACCAAAAACTTCCATTGCTTAGGCAAAATGACAAAAGGGCTGGAGGGGAACTTCTCTATTACACTAGCAAATATTTTTTGGTTTCCATATTTCCAATGTGATGGAATTGGATGGGCAAACACCCCTTTTGGAACTATATAGAAATGCTAAACTGGAAGGCAAGGAAAGTAGATTCTGCTATTGGCTCTTCCACCATCTATATTTTGGTTCTTTCATCCATAAGTCAAGTAGGTGAAATGATAAGGGAATTTCAAGTTCCGAGATTCCACAATTGTTATCGTTGATCTCAAGAAGATGCTTCAATGTATTAAAGGTAATAAATTTCTCTCTTTATCATAAATTCAGACTTGGGAAACATCCCACCTAATGCTACACTGGAAAACTCTACTTCATCTGCTTTGCTCCTTGTAAATGAGGAGGTATGTTTTCCTGAACTGGGTATGCAGTATGAAGAAGTTAATGCTTTGAAGTTGCAGAGGGAAAAGATTACAGGAAAAGTATCATGGAAAATTTGGAATAACTAGGGTGATAAAATACTCGACATCATGTCTTCCCGCTACTGTTTTGCCTTAGGTTCCAGATTCGCATTTTTACATCCTGGAAAAGATGTGAGAAAAATATTATTTGAAATATGCCTTGCACATGGCACTCAGCGTGTTTATCTAGGGCTGCATGTGGCAGCTCAGTCCTCTTGCAATACCTCAAACTGCACAACTAAATAGCATCTGTTACGCTCCCGCACGCTTTATTGTTGATTGGAAGCCAAAAAAGCTGTGGCTTCTTCTTCACACAACAGAAGGTAAACTATTGGCACTCAGATGTTAAATAATGCCATTATAAAGAATGTTATGTATGAAAGGTAGCTAAAAAATAAACTCATGCACCACTTGAAGAGGTTTTTTAATAAGGCTAAGCTATGGTAAAAACAAATAACTACTCATTACTTTCAAGTCTGTTTCAAGTGTATTAATCAAAAAAGTAAAGATTTCAGAATTAAACTTCCTGTTATACATTCACTTTTTTGAGTACTAATTCACACAGATTTGCCCTTTAAAAACACTGGTTTATATTCATTGATGTAAATAAAAGCTAGACTGTCACCTCATATAACCCCTCTGGCCCTAAAATTGCATCTAACTTTTAAAATTAAAAGTTTAAGGGTTGAACTTGGGTGATATTTTGACAAGTTCACTAATAGTGACTATACAGAGGTCAAGCGATAATAAATGTAGTGTCTGTGTGCTTGTATGCTAATTTGCCTAATTGGTAGATGAAACCTCCACTTAAAGCCACAGTCTTATAATTAAATTAACCTCAATAATTTTCATAATATAAATCCAAGTATAACAGGGTTAATAAAAGGATAAGTTTAGACCATAGAAGACATTAGCAAAGTAGAAAAACTTCACTGTCACTCATGCTGGGTTTGAATCACAGCTTTATCGCTTGCATGCCGAACAAGTTATAGTTCTCTCCTCCCCAGTTTCCTCTATGTAGAAGGAATAATTAAATACCTCTCTCATTGGGTCTTTTGTAGAGTAAATCACATATATATCTAAAGCAGCTAGCACACTCTCTTTTACAGACAGAGTGGTATGAAAGTCACCTTCATCTTCTGCTCCAAATTGCTAAGCTCTCTAGAGTAGGTCAGTATCCCATTAACCATTGCATACTCATTGTGTAATGTTACGTCTGGCATATAGTGGATTTTCTCTAGTTAAGCTGTTAACTCACTTTTCACTTTCTATCCTTCAGGTACCATCAACATATTCTAACTATAAAAGTGCTACATGTTTCTATGTGTTCTTCAATTATTTCCTCAAAGAAAGAATTGACAAATAAAATAACATGTATTTAGAAAGAGGTTAACACTTAGCTCTCTAAATCAGTGACATTCTAGAGAGTGTAACCCAACAGTTTGTCCCTAGTGACTCCTAGGTTTACTGTCATGAAAAACTAAATATAAGTAATAATTTGCTGTTAATGTTTTCCTGAGTATGGACAAGAGGGAAACACATTTCTCCTACCTATGCAGCTTCAGTGATTGTTTCTTCTTAATGTTTCTCGATTATGAAGCACAGATATAAAATATGACATTTGGTTATAACTCTACAGGGTATATACTAAGAATTGGTATGACCTCTGCCACCAGGAGCTGAATGTCAGTGAAAATGGTATCTAATTACAAAAGTTAAATGGCAGCCAGAATCCCCTTTCTTCTCTTTCCTATATATGCCAGTTAGCTTCCAATTGTTTATGTGTAAGATTCTTCTTTTTTAAGTTTCTGGAGAGTAGTTTTTTAACTTTCACAGCCAGTGCTCAGGTTCCGTGCTACTGTGGTGGCTCTAAGGACTTTCACCTAATGATTACTGATAGCAAAGCAGGAGGAGCATTCTTGCTTCACCCAGTTTTTGGTCTCATCTTATTCAGATCCTGTATTCAGGGGTGTTCAGTCTAGAGAACACATGTGATGAAATCCCTTCCACACTCCATGAACCAAGCCATGTGCCTGTGCAAAGCTATGCTTGCCTTGAGCCTCCAGGTCTGGGGTATCCCTGGTTTCTCTGTTCTTGACCCAGTCCTTGAGTAAGGGCAGCTTTCAATGTACTTTAAATGGATTGCCTTTTAAATAATTGCAAATAATTATTGCCATCTAGTCTTTATTGTTATTCATAATAAAATTTTCTTTCTTCCCCGTCTCCTAATTTGTAGCAGTGCCCTCTTAGGAATGCAGAATCTTCTTAATTTGGGGGAAATTATCTGTTACATTCTTCTGACAAGAATTCCTCATGCAAATCTGCTTTAAAGTAAAAGACTATCATAATTTTTCTTGGTATTGACTTTAAAGGTATTAAATATATTTTAATGTTTCTCTATAGTTTACTACCTTCTCTTCTTCCCAGTACATTACATACAAAAATGGGAATAAATATTTTTGACATAAACCTTTTAAGCAAATTCAGAATTATTGATTCCACAAAAGTTTTATAAATTTCTAACTTTATACTCTTTATTGCAAAAATAACACAGGTGAGATATACATCTATATGTCAATAATCCTTCCCTCCCTCCCTCCCTTCCTTTCTTCCCACCTTCCTTTCTTCCTTCTTTTATTCCTTTTCATCCATCCATCCATCCATCCACCCACCCATTTATTCATTCATATATATTCTTTGGCTGTCTCCAGTCTGGTTTCTTAACTACTGCAATCCTGAACTGAGTAAAGTGTTCTCCATTATAAGAGAATTGTACAGGGAAAGCAATTGAGCAAACCAAGAATTGTTGTGCAGGTTGTGATTGACACTCAGTGGGATAGAAAGACAGCACTTTGATTAGGAGTCCTTCATTGTAGTTACCATTTCTACTGTCCTTCAAACTTTATCCTCCAACATAGATAATGAAAGCATTTTGTAAGATGGAAAGAAAATATATGCTTGGGAAGCTTACACTGAAATACAATTATATAACCTGGGTCATTAGTTTGTGATAAAAATAACATTGTACATATTTTAAATTTGAAGATATTTTACCAAATCCTCCTCTCTCCTCTAGCGAGAATACCCTTCTTTCCTCCAAAGGATGCCCTTCCTCAAGATAACTGAAAGCATCTTAAGGGCATCCTCATTCCATGAGTCTAGTTTTGGTCCCTATCCTTTCTGCTGGAGAGGAAAGTTTGATTTATCCCCGTGGCAGTGGAGGACTCTAAAACAGCCACTGAAGGCTGAGTGCCAGTTGGATACTCTGTGGTTGCTAAGCCTGAGGTAGGTATCAGCGCTGACTCCTAGAGAGTCTACAGAGACCCCTCTGTTCATCATGTGCTAGAAGGTATTGTTACCATCAGTAAGGTTAAAGGGATTGCCTACCTCTCCCCTGAAGTTAGATACTCACACTAGTTACTTGAATTTAATTTGTCTATATTTCAAGTGGATAAAGATCACAGTGCCATGGCCTTTAGAGACACATATCTCTCAATATGAACATAGTCTTTCTCTCTCCTTCTCGCCCTCTCTCTCATATGTTTTTTTCATGATGTTTGCTAAAGACGCCCCTTGTTAAAATAAAAAAGTCAGACATAGTGGTTCATGCCTGAAATCCCAGCACTTTGGGAGGCCAAGGCAGGAGGAAAACTTGAGCCCAGAAGTTTAAGCCAACCTAGGCAATGCAAGGAGACATAATCTATAAAAATAATAATAATAAAAAAAGGCATGTGGCATATACCTACAGTCCCAGCTACTCAGAAGGCTGAGGTGGGAAGATCACTTGAGTATGGGAGTTTGAGACTGCAGTGAGTCAAGTTTGTACGACTGCACTCCAACCTGGGTGACAGAGCAAGATTCTGTGTAAAAAATAAATAGGTAAAATAATATAAGCCAAATTAAAGGCTCCTATTTTATTTTTCAGAGTAAAAATCAGAGATCTTCCAAGATCTGTGTATCCACAATCAATCGTTTTGAGTGACCTCATGTCCTGCTACCTTGTTCTCTCTATAACCTCAATTCTCTCTGAGGATACCTAACACTCCATTTCTAGGCATTCCCACCCACATTTCTTTCTCCTGGAAACATGCTTCCACCAGATAGCTACTATGGCACCTGTCTTCACCTCCTCACCTCCTTTAAGCCATAGTTCAAATGTCAGCTTTTCAAAGAGGGCTGCTCAGATTATACCATTTGGAGTACAATTCCCAGTTTCCTCCTGTAGCCTCAGTTGTCTTTCCCTTGCTTATTTTTTTTTAATTTATGCATTGTTTTTGTCTATTCTCACACTGCTATAAAGAACTACCTGAGACTGGGTAATCTATGAAGAAAAGAGGTTTAAGTGACTCACACTTCTGCAGGCTGTACAGCAGCATGGCTGGGAGGCCTCAGGAAACTTACAATCATGGTGGAAGGCAAAGGTGAAGCAGAGGGAGGGGGAGCTGCTGCCCACTGTGAAACCATCAGATCTTGTGTGAGAGCTCCCTCACTGGCATGAGAACAGCTTGAGGGAAACTGCCCGGTGATCCAATCACCTCCTACCAGGTCCCCCCAGCCCTACCATGTGGGGATTACAATCCCAGATGAGACTTTGGTGAGGAAACAGAGCTAAACCATATTACACATATTATTTTATTCCAGAATTAACAAAGCCTTATACAAATAAGATTTCACACTGTTTTTAAAAATTTTAAGATTTTACTTTTAAAAATAGCTTTAGATTTACAGAAAAATTGAGAAGGTAGTCCAGAGAGTTCCCCTATACCTATACCCCACACAACCCCACACGATTTTCCCTATCAATATCTTACATTACTTTGGTGCATTTGTTACAATTTATGAGGCAATACTGATACATGAGGATTAATTAAAGCATACATTTTATTTAATTTCCTTAATTTTTACTGTCATTTTCTGTATCCAGCATCCCATGAAAGATACCACATTACATTTAGTTATCATGTTTCCTTTGGCTTCTGCTAGCTAGGACAGTTTCTCAGACTTGCCTTGTTTTTGATGACCTTCACAGCTTTTAGGAATATTGGTTAGGTATTTTGTAGACTGCTCTTCTACTGGAACTGGTCTGAAGTTTTCCTTATGATTAAACTAGGTTTATGGGTTTGGGGGAGGAAGCTCACAGAGATAGAGTGCCATCCTCATCATATCATACCAAGCGTATATACTACCAACATGCGAAATCACTGTTATTAATCTTGATCTCCTGACTGAGGTAGTGTTTGTTATTTTTCTCCACTGTAAATTTCCTCTTTTCCTTATTTTTATACTGTACTTTTTGGAAGGAAGTCACTAGGCACAGCTCCCCTTGTGGAATAAAGAAACTATGATTCGTTCCTGATAGTGTCATAACTACATAAATTATATAAAATTCTTTTGTACCAGAAATATTTTTATTCTCTCATTTATTTATTTCTCCTCACATGTATTTATGTCAGTGACAACTCAAAGATGTTTATTGTATACTTTGGGTTGTAATCCAACAGTACTTTACTTTATTGCTCAAAAATATTCTCATTTTGGCCATTAGAGCTCTTTCAGTTGGTTCCGATGTCCTTTTGGAAAATGCCCACCATTGTGGGGTTTTGTTCCATTTTGTTTTGTTTTGTTTTGTTTGAGCGTATTCTCTACACAAGATGGTCCAAGCTTCTTGTTCCTTTCATTGGAGAATGGAATTAGATACCAAAATCTAGGCAGTTGTTGCTACCAGGGTATTGATGCTTCTAGGTCCTCTTAGCTAACAGAGCATGAAATATATTTATATATACTGTTTTAGTCAGGATTTTTCAGAACCAACAGAATACATACATACACACACACACACACACACACACACACACACACACACACACACACACACACACACATATATATATGAGGAGATGTATTATAGAAATTGGTTTGCATAGTTATGGAGGCTAAGATGTGCCACAGTTTGCCATCTTTAAGCTGGAGAACAAGGAAAATGGATAATGTGATTCAGTCCAAAGGCCTGAGAATTGGGGCCCACGTGTGTAAAATCTGATCAAAATCTGAAAGCCTAAGAACCAGCAACACCAACCTTCTCAGAGGGCAGGAGAAGATGAAAGTCTCAGCTTAAAAAACCCTTCCTTTGGCTTTTTTGTTTATTCAGGTCCTCACCTGACTGTATGATGGTCACCTATATTAGTGAGGGTGGTGCTCTGTACTCAGTCTATGATTCAAATGCTAATCTCTTCTAGAAACACTCACAATATACTCAGAAATAATGTTTTTCCTGCTCTCTGGACTTTCCTTAGCCCAGTCAAGCTGATACATGAAATTTACCAGTGCATGTAACCCATGTATATCTACTTATCCATATGTATTTCTACATGTATCCATTTGCATCTGTATTGCTAAAAATGAGATCATAGTGATGTCTCAAACTTTAATCCTGTACCACATGGCTCATACTAGAATCCTCTCCTTGCATGTCTGAAAATTCCCACTCCAGCAATGAAAACTTCATTTGAACCACTTGTTATCCATTTACTTTTCAGTATACATGCATCATAGTTTCAAAATTGTTCATCTTTGCCCTTATGGGAAAAAAATTATTAACTCAAGTACAGTGCTTAAGTATATAGTTCATTTTGCCTTTAGTCTTACAGACCACTCATTTCCAAGGTTACTCAGATCATCATCTTTCTCTCATTCGATTGAGTTAGTATCTTTGTAGTACAATTAGATTGTTTTGTCACATTCTGCATTCCATCTTGAGATCTTCTCACCTGCTAAATGGTTCTTAAATTTTGCATATGTTAACATTCATTCTTTGTCCTGGAAAGCTCTATGAGTTTTGACAAATCCACAGTTATATATTCACAATTACAATATAATACAAAACAATTTCCCCACTATAGATCACCTGTACTTCATGTAGCCCTACCCTTCTCTCCTCCAGCCCCAGGCAATCACTGATCTTGTGACAGTCTCTATAGTTTTGCCTTTACCAGAGTGTCATATAAATGGAATTATGCAGTATGTAGCCCTTTCAGGTGGGCTTTTTTTTTCTACTTAGCAATACATATGTAAGGTTCATTTATGTCCTTTTGTGGCATCATAATTTATTTTTATTGTCAAATAATATTCCAATATATGACTGTACTATTGTTTGTTTATCCATTCTCCTATTGCAGGTCATTTTGAGTGCTTCTAGATTTTGGTGATTATGAAAAAAAAAACTGCTAAAATTCATGTGGATGTTTTTCTATAGACTTATGTTTTAAATCAGTTGGGTAAATGTCTAGGAAAAAATTACTAGATATATAGTAAGATTTGTTTAACTTTGAAAGAAATTGCCAAAATGTCTTCCGAAGTAGCAGTGTGATTTTTCTTTCCCAACAGTGATAAATGAGAATTTCTGTTGCTCGATTCTTTGCCAGTATGTGGTATTGCCAGTTTTTTGGAATTTAGCCATTCTCATAGGTGTGTACTGGCATGTCATTATTGTTTTAATTTGCAATTCCCTAATGGAAAATGATATTGAGTATTCTTTTATATCCTTATTTTCCATCTGTTTATCTTTTTAAATGCAGTGCCTCTAGATTTCTTGAAATGTTTTGTTGTTGAAAGGCTTACCATTTTTAAGTTGGCTTGCTTGCTTTTTTAGTTTTGAGTTTTAAGTGTTTGTATATTCCAGATACACATTCTTTATCAGATCTGTATTTTCCAAATATATTTTCCTAGTCAGTCTTATCTTTTCATTCTCTTAACAATGTCTTGCATCAGGCAAAATTTTTTATTTTAATTAAGTCTGTTATTAGATTTTCTTTCACGAATTGTGCCTTTTGTGTTATTCTAAAAATATTGCCAAAACCAATGTCACTGAGATATTTTCTTGTTTTCTTCTAGAAGTTGTATAGTTTGTGTTTGACATTTAGTTCTGCAAAGTATTTCAAGTTAAATTTTGTGAAAAGTGTATAGTCTGTGTCTAGATGTCCCTGTCCCCTTTTCATATGGACATTCAATTATCTGAATATGCTATCTTTTGCATAAAAAGTTGTTGAATTGCTTTTGCTCTTTCTTCAAATGTCAGTTGAACACATTCATTTTGGTGTATTTCTTGGGTTTTATTCTCATTGATTTATCTATGTGCTTTTTTTTTTTCTTTTTGGAGTCTTTTTTTCCTTTTTGGAGTCTCCCTCTATTGCCCAGGCTGGAGTGCAGTGTTGCAATCTTGGCTCACTGCCACCTACACTTCCAGAGTAGCTGGGGCTACAGGCAACCACCACCATGCCCACTATGTGCCTATTTTTTGTTGTTGATGCTGAACTCTTTTGATTACTGTAGCTTTATAGTATGTCCTGAAACAAGCTAGTGTTAAGTCCCTCAGTATTAGGTTGGTTGTTCTAGGTCTTTTGATTTTCCATGTAAACTTTACAATCAGTTTGTGAATATTTATAAATAGTCTGCTGGAATTTTTATTAGGATTGTATTGACTCTACAGATAAAATTGGGAATAACTGACACCCGACAACATTGAATTTGGCAAAATATTTACATAAAAATCCCTCCATTTATTAGATCTGCATTGTTCTCTTTTATTGGAGTTTGGTAGTTTTCCTCATGTAGCTTCTCTATATATTCGGTGCTGTTGTAAATTATATTTTTTAAAAATTGGACTGATTTTTTTTTTGTCCTTTAGCATGTTTTACTTTTGTTGAAATGTTTTGTTGTTGAAAGGCTTATCTGATATATTAGATAGTGAGAATAAAGGTTTGGCCACTTGTGTGAGCTTTCATGTTATTTTGGCCAGGAGTTGTACTGTGTTCAATATTTGCTATAGCTATACGTTCCAGAGACTTCACATTCTATGAGATACTGTTTTTAATTCTCTACTGTCTTTGGGCTTCCCGAAAAACTCATACATAAATAGAGTCTGTGCATTGCAGTTTTTTTTAACTGTACTCCACTATTACTTACTATTACTATCTATACTAGAACCCTCTTGATTTGGTGGTAGCATGTATGTTAAAGGAATCCTTCTATAATTTTATGATGGGGTCTTAATCCTTTACTAGATCTGTGTTCATGGGCTGTGATCTACACCAGTGTTTCCTAGATTTGTCTCCCCTTTCAGTTGAGACAGGAATGCTAGATGGGAATGAAGTTGGGTGAATGCCCGTCCTCTTGGGTGTAATAAAACTATGGGAAGGTCTCTTCCCAGGACAGTAGGTATTATAGAATGCTCTAGGTGTTTTTTCTTTTCACGTGATGCATCGAATGCTCAATGGTAGCAAGTTATTGTATGTGATGACTCCATTGCCACAAGAGAGATGTCTGCCAATAGGATCACATATTCAGATTGGCTGGCTATGGTACCGTCATCCCCAGGCAGAAGGCACAAAGCAGTTAAGCCGTGAAGTCTTAATACACAAGCATCATGATTCTGCCCTAATCAGAAAAGTGCTCTTTCATTGAAAGATGGTCTTTCTCTTCTTCCTTTATTAGTATAATAACAGAGAGTTCAAAGGCAAAACAACCTCATAAATATGGTAGAACCATAATCATGCACAAGGGAGGCAAATGGACGAAGAACATAGAACTCGTATCAGAAAAACATTATCAGAAAGGTGAGGAGCTATCTAAAGAGACAGTCCAGTCCCCAGAAAAAAAGCCATGAGAATCAGGCATTTTGCAAAGCCTCAATAAAATATATTTACACATATGCACATTGAAAGTGAACTAAACAACTACATAAGCAGAAACTAAGTTCAGTCCAATCTTTCTAATGAAAGAAAGAAAAAAGTTTCAGCAAAGACAATCATGAGACAAGAATCATCTACCACGCATAGAAGAGGATTAGCAGAACAAGGGCAACACACCCTTGTAACCATCACTCTGGGCACATTTCTGAGTGATTATTTTTTCCTCTCTCTGCCAGAGTTCATTCTTGCTTCAAGATCTTTGCATCTGTAATTTCCTTCTGAGAATCTGTTTTCTCCAGATATCTGAGTCATTTGATCCCTCACTTCCTGTGGCTCTCTGCTAGAAACTCATATTCTTACAGAGGCTTTTGCTTATTAACCTTTATATAGTAAGTTCTTAATACCACCATCAGCAGCAGGGTGGCATTTCCTTTTAACTTCTTGTTATTGTGCTTATTTCTATATTATGTTTATAAATATTTTCTGGTGGCTTTTGGATTATTATCTGCTTCCTCCATTTGAATTAGAAACATGATGGTAGACTTTGCTTTGTTAGCTAATGTAACCCTAGTGCCTAGAATAGACCTTTGTACATAGTAGCATCTCAATAAATATTTGTTAATTTCAAGAATATTCTGGGCCATTTGATTTTCTTTAGCTATACTTCATCTCTGTTTAACATTTAAATTTCTTTAAATTCCAGTGATTATATTACTCAGTTTTAGTAGTTCTATTTTATTACTGTCCAAATAGGCTGTGTCTTCTCTGAGTGTCTTGCTTTCTATTCCCTGGGTTAATTAATTATCTTCTGTGATCTGACAACCCCCTGTGCGGCTCTCTACTAAAGCACTAATCATAATGATTTATAGGTGCATATAAGCCCTTAAGCTGCACCTTTGCAAAGACTTCTGTATTTTGTCTTTCCATCATTAATGTCTTTATTCAACAGTGAGTCATCAAATGCCAGTGAGATATGTCTTGTATGCAATATTAGGTGTTAAAGGAAAAAAAATGGAAAAAAAAATTATAGGCTTTGGTCTCAATAATTAGTTATCTAGAGCAAGAATTGGCAGCGAGTAAAAGAATAGTAGTAGTAATAATTTTAATACTAATGTAATACTAATAAAGAAGAAGAAGGAAGAGAATTACATCTGTTACCCTTTAAGGAGAATGACTATTTGCCATGTACTGTGCAAATCCTTTTTGCATGCGTTATTTTTGCTGAATGAATGGGAGGATGAAAGAATGCTTGATCTACTTGAATTAACAATTATTATTGCATCTTGCCATGGGGAAAGCTTTTACAGCCCTCATTAATGATGGTGTTTAGTTGCATTTGTAATCCCTTTGTGCTACCAGAAAAACCTATTTGAAGAAGAGCATAAAACTGGGTGGTCTGTCTAGGAAGAAGAGACTTCAGAATCACCTCAATCATGGAATCCTCTGAGACTCTCCTTTCATACGTCTATCCACTTCTTACTTCCTTCTAACATTTCTCTAGCTTGAGACCCTCTACTTTTGGCCATCGCCTTATTTCTGGAATGTGTCTTTGTATGCAGCAGAGTCTCATATCTAAACTCTTTTCATTTCACCATCTGCACTTTCAAACTTCTAAATTTTCATGGCTATCTCTCTAGTTTTGGTATGTTGCTGCTGCAAATCCTTTTTCACCCTAGACATAAAATCCAGTCAGCTTTACTACCCTTTTTTGGTTCCTGTTGCTAAACCTACACAGTAATAATGCAGGTTTTTCCAGCTTTTCAAATGCCATTCCTTACCAAGAAATCTTAATATCAGACAAAGCACTTTTTATTTGTGTCTAAATGGTTAGCCTCAAATAATGGACTACTGGCATTATCTTTCCAATAAGGATTATGTAAGCTTGATTTGTGGTTAACAACTGGAACAATTTACTATGTTTCGTTTTAGGATTCTAGAATCCTTTACTCATTTACAACTTCCAATACAATAATTTATTTCTTCTCATTTTGAAAAAAAAATCCATTTTAAGAAATTTTCAGGCAAGTATCTGGAAATATATACACTATTTGTTTTATCTTATTCTTGGGATAATATAAGTATAGCATTTCAAATTTTATATTTAAATGTATACAGTGTCTTGATATGTCCATTTTTCCACTTTGGATAAAAAATGAAAAATTGACATTCTTCAAATTTAAATTTATTTTTATTTTCTGTTTGTCTCCCACATATCCTTAGTCAAGAGTTGTGGAAGCTTTATTCTGTCCTGTAATTCTCTTCTATATTCTTTCAAACTAGGTAACAAATCTACATCATATTCAATGGGATTGCTTTCTATAACAAATCACTCTACTAGCTCAGTGAGTTTTCTCTTTAAGCATTTCCCACTGAGCTCTAGATTTTTATATTAAAGATCCTAATTTGGTTTTCCAGTTCACTGTCTTACTGACTAAATATATTTGTGCAGCAAGTGCTTTTATCATAGCCTCTTGCTTAAGCCTGAAGCTTTATTTCTTTTTTCATAAAGGCCTGAATTTGCTGACTGCATTCCCCATGATTTGTTTTCATAAACAGGCTAACATATAAAGGTCAACAGTGAGAATCTAACATCCTGAAATTGACCAGATGATTATCATTTAATGTGCCTCTTTTCCTCTGATTCGGGGATGAAATAAACCTACCTTGGAGAAAGGACGAAAAATATTTTATTTTACCATATGGAACAAGTGGGTTTGCTAAAAAGCTTGAGGCCTGAATGCTTTTGCTCTTAGAATGAATTATAGATGGCCAGAGCATCTCCATTCTACTTCCCATCCCCACCGTAGAGAAACACAATAGTTACTTCCTTTAAAAACAGGTATCTTTAAAAAAAAATTGGCCTGGTGCGATGACTCACGCCTGTAATCCCAGCACTCTGGGAGGCCGAGGCGGGCGGATCACTTGAGGCCCGGAACGAGACCCGCCTGGCCAACATGGCGAAACTCCGTCTCTACTAAAACTACAAAATGTAGCTGGGCGTGGTGGCGTGCGCCTGTAATCCCAGCTACTCGGGAGACTGAGGCAGGAGAATCACTTGAACCTGAGAGGCGGAGCTTGCAGTGGACTGAGATCGCACTATTGCAAGACAGGGAGCGACTCTGTCTCAGAAATAAAAAAACAAAATTAAAAAAAAAAAAACAAACCTTAAAAGAAAAGATGAAGGGTTGGGGAAAGATGCCAAATGCATCATTATTTAGTCTGCCTGTCTTTAGACCAGGAACATAGCATTGAAGTCAGTAAAGCAGACTGCCCTGCACTGTTGTGTCGTTCTGCTTGAATCCTGATCCAGAGGGACCATTGCTGAGAATGAAGGGGCCATCCATTTTCAATGACTGTTGATTACTTTGTTGCTCTGTTGAGAACTTCCAATTACAATGTCAGCTAGCAGGCATGCTTCAATTCACTGGGCTCTCTCCTAAGACCTGTCTGATGCTCTCAACGAGCCGTTAAACAAATATCCCCTAATATGATTTTAGGCCACTGCTGCTCTCAGATTTAAGTCGAACACATGGAATCTGAGCGGACCTGTGTCAACTGTCAGTTGTCAAGGAACATTTATATTACTCCGTCTTGATAAAAACATATTCTAATGATCAACGGAAATGTAAACATTTATTACAGGGCATGCAATGTCCAAAGTAGAGCTGATTTGGATTCTTCTCCAGTTAGGGTATTAAATATGGCTAATTATGGTTAAATTAAATGTAACTAATAGCAATAATAGCTAACACTGCAAAAGTACAATTCTAATAAACCTTTTGCTGTATTCACTTATTTAATCCTCATATTAATGTTTTGAGTAGTTACTATTATCCCCATTTTACTGATGAGGGCAGTGAGGCATAGAGTAGGTGTCCCAAGTCTACCTGATTAGAGGGTGGCACAGGTAGGATTTTAAACCAGCTAATCTAGTACCAGAATTCTTGTTCATAACTACAACATCACGCTATTGATTGAGGAGTGATGTTGTCTATCCCACTGAAGGCCAGTCGATAAATCTGTTCTCTTCCCATTTTCTTTCATCTTTCTGAACCCTCTAAAATGACGCCTTTATTCAACTAATTGACTCAATAAATATTTGCCAAGTGCCTCCAAATTACCAAACGCTTTTCTCCTGCCAGGGATGGTGTGGTGACTAAGACAAATATATGAAGATCACAGAAAGAGACATCACTCCACGAGTGCCCATATTTTTATTTTCATGAGTGGCACTGGCACTCGTGGAGTGATGTCTATTTCTGTCCGATCATTTCATCCCTAGCCCAGACACTGCAGTCAGAGTACAAGCTGAAAACTGCATTATTTAAGTTCTGTGGCTCCGTTTTCACATAAGTAAGATGAAGATAATAATAGTGCTTACCTCCTAGGGTTGTGAATCATTAATGAGTTAATTTATGCAGAGTACTTAGAACCATGCCTGACATGTTTAAAGGGCTCCCTTGCTCCACTGTTTATCCTCCCTGTCCCCCTCCCCTGTCCCATACCCTGAGTGCTGTTCACGTATGATTTTCTCAGTAATTATTTGTTGACTAATGCATCACAAAAAAGAAGAGCTACTCTTAGGACTGCTAAAAATAATGCTATTCTTTGAAAGCTCTTTCTCCTAGATTCATTTGCTTTCATTTTTATTTCCTTTAACACATAATGCTGAGCCCAGTCCTTACATTTGCAAAGGTCTGCCTTTGGCCTTTATATGGTATTAGTAAAAAGTGAGCTTTCATCATTAGTCAACTAACGAATAAGAGTTCAGCCATTGCGGGAGAGACTTGAACTCAGAAGGGAAAAAGGTTATTCTTTTTTTCATTGTAATGAACCTATTTATATGAGAATAGACCATTATGTCTTTGATATGAAGTCTGGGACTTTTGAATAGCTTCTTGAATTTTATTTCTTTTCTTTCTCTTAAATAAACCATTATCAGCTTCTTATTCATTACTCACTCCGTTAGAAAAATAATACTTTTTTTCCTAATGTTCAAGACAAGCCAGTTTCAGGTTTGTTTTTTGCTGTTAGCAAGACCGCACTGCCCTTGCCAGAGACTTTGGTGGAACACATTTAAAGTTGATTTCAATTAGTTAATTGTAAAAACCCCCTAAAGTTGAGAGAACTCACTAGAAAAATTCCATCCAAATCACCTCTAGGAATGTTCATTGCAAGGCAAGCTCTCAAGGGGTCCATCTGCATTTATATATAGCACCAAGAAACAGAGTTTTGCTAACTGGTAAGTCTTCTATGACTACGATGCTTTCTCACTGGACTTGAAGCAAAATATGAATCAGCTGATAAGTGAAAAATTTCAGTAAGGCATTTAAAATTGAGTAGAAAACAAATTTTCTGGCAGATTATGCCACGAGCATATTCATTTAATCAAATATTTATCGTACATCTTCTAGGCAACATTCCAGGCATTGTGCTAGGTGCTGGCATAAAAGACAATGATCATATATCCTCTGCTTTAAAGGAGCTCTCAGAAATGTTGAGAAAGTGAAGAGGCAACTTGATTGTTTTTCTTTTTATTGAGGAAATGATAGCAATAGAGATAGACACAAAATGTTATGGAAGCACCTAATCAGCCTGGTAGTGACAGAAAGATGAGGAAAACTTCTTGGAGGAGATAATTCCAAACCTAAATAAGATGACAAGGGTTAGCTAGACCAACGGCGGAATAAAAACATTCTAGGCATGAAAACGACATGAGCAAAGGACCTGGTAGTAAGACCTAGCATAGCATGTCTATGAATCTGCAAGTAGTTCTGTGTTGCTTGAGTGTAAAATATAAGATGAAGAGGCATGAGGGGTTAAATTATGATAACTTTTTGCTTTTCTGTCCTGTTGAGGAGACTTAGTTTTAGCCTCAGGCTATGTGGAGCTGTTGAGGATTTAAACCCGGGAATGACCTGATCAGATTTGCATCTGCGTAGATCATTCCATGAATTGTGTGGAGACTGCATTTGAGAGGCCCAAGACTGGTTGCAGCTGGGTCCAATAGGAGGCTGTAGTGGCAAGAGATGATAAAAGCTTGAAATCAGGCTGTGTGGTAAAGCTCGAAGGGGGGAAATGTGAAAGTATTTAGGACCTAAAACAACAGGTTTGGATGTGCTTGCTTGGATTTGGGGGATGATAAATCAAGAATGAATCCAAAATCTATCATTGTAATAGTTAAATAAATAAGATTAAATGTTTTAAATGAATTTCTTCTCAGATAAGTATGCTGAGCATATTCCTAAACAGTACCCTAGCCAAACAAAAAAGAAAACAATACAACGTATGTCATAATAAACAGAACACAATTGCAGAATAGTCTTTATTTTAAACTCTAAAATAAGTGAAATTAGACAAACTGAATATTCATTTTATGAAAGAGTTGAAATGGCAGAAAAATCAATTTTGTACAAATATACATGAATATATCCTTGGATAATTGAAACCAAGACATGAAATATGAGTTTTCCCTGCCAATTGTCTTAACGAATGATGCCATGAAGCCAGAATGTGTAGTCTAGGTTCTCTATCTCTACTGCATTGACAAACCATAGAAAACTAAAGCAACATAAATAATTTTGATCCCATTTCATGATAATTGCAGAAACCTAGCTTAATGGTTTGGTTACTACTGGAGTTGTGAAACAAAAGTATCTGAGACAGGTCTCAATCAATTTAGAAGTTTATTTTGCTAAGATTAAGGACATGTCCATGACAAAGCCTCAGGGAGTCCTAAGAACATATGCCCAAGGTGGTCTAGTTACAGCTTGGTTTTATATGTTTCAGGGAGACATAAGACATCAATCAATATATGTAAGATGTACATTGGTTCAGTCTGCAAAGGCAGGACAGCTGAAAGTCGGATGGAGGGCCTCTAGGTCATAGGTAGGTCATAGGTTGTTTCAGAGATTTTTTCTGATTGGAAATTGCCCAAAATAGTTTATCTAAAGACCTGAAATCAATAGAAGGGAGTTCCTTGGTTAACATAAGAGATTGTGGAGACCAAGGTTTACACTATGCAGATGAAGCCTCCAGGTAGCAGGCTTCAAAAATAATAGATTGTCCTAAGGTCTCTTTTAATGTTAATGCTGGTCAGTTGTACCTGAATTCCAATGGGAGGAGGGGATAATGAGGTATGTGTGACCACCCATTTCCATCATGACCCAAACTTGTGTTTCACATTAACTTTGGAATGCCCTTGGATTAGAAGAGGGGTCCATTCAGTTGGCTGGTGGGGCTTAGAATTTTATTTTTCGTGTACAGTGTTCACAGTTTTTGTTAATGCCCCAAGTCTAGCTAAATTAGATGCTGTTTTAGTTGGGATGAGGATTCCAATTATGTATTATTTTCCCCTAATGAAATGATACTCAATGTCTTTTATTTTTATTCTGGTACAGTTGATATTTATTTCATTCATTGCTTATAAAAACACCAGTAGTACCTCCATTATACAGAAGAGTAAATGGAAGCCAGAAACACTATTAGAGTGAGAAGTGAAGGAAAGGGAATTTCACCCAAAATCTCTTAGGAAGTGAGTGTATATGATCTTCTGACACTGCATCTAATAACCTTGCAGATTCTAATCCTTGGGCAGAAAGAACAAGAGTCCAGTGATCTCTAGTCACTTTTCTTTGGTTATAATTCATCATTGAGCTTCCCCCACCATCCTTTTTTTTTTTCAAGTAAATATATTTGTTTAAATTAAGAAGAAAACAGTATAGGAACTAAAGTTTATTCAGTGCTTACCATGCACCTCATGCATGAGTTACAAAGGCTTTTGAGTCATATGGATTTGAGTTTAATTACAGCTTGTCCTCTTTAGTAGCTGTGTAGCTCCAGGCAATCACTTTAATTCTCTGACTCAAGCCTTCTCACCATAAAATCAAGTTTTGTAAAGACTAAATACAATATTCTAAAAAATATTGCATAAAATAGGTAGCTTCTAACATTACTTCTTTAAACCTTTTGTCTGGGTTATTTTACATATGTAAGTCTGTGAATCAACACAATGAGTTATTTAAACAAATTATTTAAAAAAGATGAGA
>CAUYQU010042605.1:0-19261 GCA_963574635.1 Cheracebus regulus
GGTATTATGATACAGTTATAGCAGAAATCAAATTACAAGTATTGAGTTTCAGACGTACCTAAGTGTCTAGAACTTTGCACATCCACTAGTTAACACACACATTTATTGATCTGCAAGTTAGAAAGTGACAGCTTCTTGAAATCTTTGCCAAAATAATGATGATTAATTCAAATCTAGATTCCTGTATATTATGAAATAGAATCAGAACTTCTCAATATGGTTTATGTTTATAAACATTGAGAAGTGAATATTGTGTTACCTTATTATTTGAATAAACATCATAAAGCTTATTTTTTTATAATTTTACTGACCAGAATTTTTTCCAGAAAGTTTAATTCATCGTAGTACATGAGAGTAAATGGTGATAAGACATACCAGCAATGTCTAAAGCCCATCAAAGTTTGTTTAATATAGTTCTCTTAATCCTTAGACAAAAATCACACCATTTAAGAAATTCTTGTGAAAACTTGCATTCCAATTACTTTGCCAAAATACTACTTGGAGAGGAAATTAAAATGATATTTTAGAATATTTGCTTACCCAAATATATAGCCAAGCTTAACAGAAGCTTAACTGAGAATATTAAATTCTCAGTTTTCCAGGGATCAAATTATTGTCCTCATTTCCTACTGGTCATCATAAAAGAAATTTATACTTAAGCTTTACTTATGCCAATTTGTGCCTAAAACTATCATAAGGGAAAAAATACGCTGTGTTTTAAACACTTGGAGTTCTTCACTAAGGTTGAAGCTAGATCAACAGTCTTCATTTTGAATAAGCTAAAATGTAGCTGTACCAAGGGATGGAAGGGACAGTGATTAGAAGCAATGTAATATTGGTCAAGCAACTCTGTTTTATGATTTTGGAGATGCATTGAATTATTCATCTCTGATCATTGACCTTCTAAACTATGTTCCACCTGAAGGAATTACACACTGCTAAAATCATCTGTTAAATATTATATCATTTTCTTTTCCTTGTATGGATATGATTACTGGCCATGAAGCATTTTTGGTTCATATTGAGGATTCTCGCTTATAAGAGGAAATTATACTTGGCCAGATTTATGTGTTAATATTGTAATAGTCCCAATTTTGGTGCAACATGGCTAACACAAATTTTTTAATCTTTGAAAAAAAATCAGTGGTGATTGGCATATCTAGCAGACAGATTTGAGGGTTTGAAAACATTATTTCCATGGGGCTGATACCAACATATACTTCATGATGTACTTCAAAAATTTATAACTAAATATAATTGTTGATAATATAAATTAGTGCCAAAATGTTATTGTCAGTTTCTTAACTCGATAAAGTTCACAAGACCCAGGGTCTTTAACATAATTTGACTTAAAATACATTGTTTTGAAAAAATATATATGACCATTAAAATTAACCAGGTTAAATTTTCAGATCATCTATATTCTGATTTTTTTAACTGATTTGTGTAGTGGATTGGCTCACCGTATTTATTCACCATTTTCCTGTCAACTGATTTTCCATGGGGAATTTACCTCATTCCCATTCCCCTTTCAGATTTTTAGGGTGAGCTTGCTGCGACCTATATCACCATGGTAAAACATGAATCCTGAATGGCTCAGGCTTATGAAATAATGATCCCTGATAGTAATGTGGCAGCTACTGATTGTTGCTTGATATTTGTGGAAATAATCTGAGACTTGTGGCAGCTATGCTTGTCTTTTGACTATGAGCAAAGAGCCTGAAACTGGTCTAAGGACCACCATTTATAGCCTTAAGATGAAAATGTATTCAACATGAAAGACAATAGAAAAACAGCAAGAGGCAACCTATGAGTCAGCCCCACTAATGAGTTTTTTAAAAACTTTTCACCTTCATAATTTTAATTTCAAGGACGTAATTACTTCCTTTTTCATAGTTGCATGCTTTTATTTTGTGGATATGTTATTCCTTTGAATTTTTCTGGGGTTAATATTACTCATTTTAAAGTTCTCTTGTACCTTTGGCATCAACATTTTCATTGGTGAGTAGTTGGTTTGTTCAGAATGGTGTTGATTTTCCTCAAATTCCTGGCAATCTTTAGTATACTTGTGTGTATAATGCTGTTAACTGCATACAATCATCCTAACATAAATGAAAACCTCTATTTCCCTGATAAAGGATGTCACGGAATGTGCTGGCTCCAGTTTGTGAATACCAAAAATGTTGCTAAGTTTTTAATGCCCAGAGAGTTTGCCCTCTTGGCGGTGCCTTGCTCAGCTTGGTGATTGCCTGCTTTTCTTCTGATTCTCACTGTTAATTCTGAGAATGTATTTCAGCCAATGTCACTATTTAGAGAGCTCTAGTCATGGTTTTCTCTTGGCAACAAACATTGGAACCAGAAACTGAGATTGGGAAGACTAAAAAAATATTCTATGGTCTTTAAATTAATTACGATGTCTGCTGGCAGATGGCTCACTACTTGATCTTGAGGTTACTTTTTGGTTCTGGAAAATTCACTTTTGCAGAGATCCTCTCTTTCTCTTCAACTGTGTTGGGTTTCATGGATGATCTGTTACCTCTTGTTTTTTACTTTCCAGGGTTTTTTCCATTTTAGGTTTCTTGACAGCAGCATTTCTGTAATGTCACAGATTTTTTCTTCTGTCATTTTAATGGATTTTGTCTAAAGAAGCAAGGTAAAGGCTTATGCTTAGCCATTTTAGAATGGAAAATCTTTCAGAAAGTCTATTCACTACTATTGTCATGAGTTATTTTTAGTATTCTTTTCTACTAGAAAAGTATGATCTTATATTCTAGTGATTTCTTACATCTATAAGAGAATTTTTAAAACATAATTACCCAGAAGTTTTCTAATTTATTGCTAACAGCATCTGAATCTCTTGATCAACTTCTTGCTTCTCAGTGACTTACAATTAAAACTTCAGTGGGCATATAGGTATTCTCCCATCGATTCAGTCTACAGCCAATAGCAAGCTAAATTGTCATTTTCATGCTCACAGTGGTGGACAATCTTCTTTGCCTAAGGCTTTCCAGAATTTCAAATTGGGGGTCCAGGGGAGGAAGGGAATCAAAACTGGAAACTGTCAGGCCCACTCTCCACTTCTTTCTAAATTACAATGAAATATGGGGAGAAGATTACGGTACTGACTGTGAGTGTGGAAGAGAAGTGTGGATTTCTTCTCTTTTCACTCACGAATCATAACCTCTTCCCTGCTCAGTAGGTCTTAAGTGAGAGGTACATTTACTACCTTATTATTAAAAGGTGGGCATTTATGCTCTGAGAAGTTACAACAGAAAATATTTTGTTTAAAAATAGATCATCTCAAGATGTGTCCATTTTAATTTCCTTCACCAATCAGGCTTTCTATCTCAGGATAAAAAGAAAGTAAATATTGCCTTACTGAAATCGGTGCAAGCTTTCATTTGTAGTCAGATGATTAACTACCTACATGACTAATGCATGTAAAGTGGAAGACCTAAAGCTGTTCTAGCTGTGTTAGAGCATTTCGGTTTATGAGAGGGAAAGAAGCAGAATAAACTGACATTATGTAGTTACTGATTTCCGTGAATATCACTGTCTAATAAGGACCAAGAGATAAATGAAATCTGTGTGCATTTATGCATTCAAAATTATTTTCTTTTTCCTAACAGAGGCACTGCTTTTATGAGATGACCACTAGTTTTTTTTTAAATTATTTATTTATTTATTTATTTATTTATTTATTTATTTATTTTTAAGAGAAAGAAAGAGGAAGAGAGAAAAGGAGAAAGAAACTGCAAAAGAAAGAAAAAAAATGAAAGAGAAAGAGGAAGAGATTTTAGAAAAAGAGAGAAAAGGAGAAAGAAACAGCAAAAGAAAGAAAAAAAGAATGAAAGAAAGAAAGAGGAAGAGAAAGAGGGAGAGAGAAGGGGATTCTTGTTTTATTGCCCAGGCTAGAATACAGTCTAAAAATGCATATTAAAAACCTCTTTTATGCCAATAATTGTGTTTAACAATGGAGACAGGAAGGAATAGGGGATGAAAATAACAAATAAGCAGCCAACCAATATGTTATTTAAACCTGTGAAATGCTATGCAATTGCTGGGGAGTGATTTACTTCCAGTTATGTGGTCACTTTTAAAATAGGTATAATGTGATACTGAGAAAAATGTATGTTTTGTGGATTTGTTTTGTTAATTCGCTTTGAATGTATAGATTTTAATTTGGTTTCAAGTTTATTTTATGTTTTTTGTTTTGTTTTGTTTTTCTTTTGAGACAGGTCTTGCTATGTTGCCCAGGCTGGTCTTGAACTCCTGCACTCAAGTGATCCTCCTGCCTCGGCCACCCAAAGTGTTGCGATTACAGGCGTGAGCCACCACACCTGGCCTTCTGTGTTCTTTTGTTTGTTTGTTTTTAGACAGGGTCTCACTCTATCACCAAAGCTGGAGTACAGTGATGTGATCACAGCTCAGTGTAGCCGTGACCTCCCTGGGCTCAGGTTATACTCCTACCTTAGCCTCCCAAGTAGCTGGAACTACAAGTGCATGCCATCACACCCAGCTAATTTTTTTTTTGGTATTTTTGGTAGAGACCGTGGCCTTACCATGTTGCCCAGGCTGGTCTCAAACTCTAAGTTTCCAGGGATCTACCCGATTCAGCCTCCCAAAGTACTGGGATTCCAAGTGTGAGCCACCATCTCTGGCCTTATTTTCCATTTTTTAATATGTGCTAGGATGCTGTAAATGAGTAAGACAGAAGAAATATAAATAAAGAATTAGCGTATGGAAAAATTTCAACCTCAGGAGTCATCAAATGAATGTACATTAAAATGAGATTTCCACCCCCCCTTATTAAATTAACTAAGGTTTTTTAAAAAGCCTGTTGGTGAGGCTATGATGCTAGGGGCAATTTGTTGTACTGCTGTTGGAGTGAATGTCATAAGAGAGATCCAAATAAAAATCCCTGGGGGAAAGATCAACATTGGAAACAGCAAAGAAAATTTCTGAAGGGATTAGTGCTTCAGGAAGATTTGAAGGAGGAATAAAATTCAAACAGATGGAAGGTAAAAATGGCGAGGCAGAGAGCTTAAGGGTAGTACTTTTTCACTCCAGCATGGTTTTGAGATTTATCCCATTCATTTTTATGTTTTTATAATATTCCATTGGATAAATATATAATGATTTATTTACCCATTCTCCTTCTGGTGGACAATTATGTTGCTTCCAAAGCTTTATTGCAAACAAAGCTGTTGTGAACATCTTTGTATTTGTCTCTTGTGCACATTTGAGAGACTTTTTTCTGGATGTACGCTGAGGAATGGAAGTGCTGAGCTATGGGGTGTGGACTAGATAGTCCAAATTGCTCTCTAAAGTGCCTGTGCCAAGTGAAACTACCACTGGCAGTGTTTGAGAGTTCTTATTTTCCCACATCTGTATACTTAGTATTCACATATGCACATTTCTTGTCAACTTGATGGGTTTGAATGAATGTCATATTCATTTTTCAGTTCCCTTATTACAGGTGAGGTTTGCAATGTTTTTCACATATTTATGGCCCATTCAATTTTCTTCTTGAGCACATTGTTTTTCTCTATTTTCTATTTTTTGTCATTTTCTTTATAGATTTGTAGGTCTTTATAAATTCTTAATATCATGTTTTAAAAAATATAGATTCTTGATGTCATGTTTTTAGAAATCAATTAAGTGAATTGCAAATATCTCCACAGTGAATTGCAAATATCTCCACTCCTTCTGAGTCTTTTTTTTTTTGAGACAGAGTTTCGCTCTTTTTGCCCAAGCTGGAGTGCCATGGCACGATCTCAGCTTACTGCAACTTCCACCTCCTGGGTTCAAGTGATTCTCTTGCCTCAGCCTCCCAAGTAGCTGGGATTACAGGCACATGCCACCAGGCCCACCTACATTTTTTTGGGTATTTTTAGTAGAAATGGGGTTTCACCATGTTAGCTCGGCTGGTCTTGAATTCCTGACCTCAGGTGATCCGCCCACCTTGGCCTCCAAAGTGCTGGGATTACAGGGATGAGCCAACAAACCCGGCACAGTCTTGTTTTTAAAAATGTTATTATGTTCTTTTCTCTCATCCAGAAGTCGTTTTAATTTAGATAAAATTGTCGATCTTTTTCTTTATGCTTTGTATGACTTGCTTAAGAAATTATTTCCTAGCATATTTTATAAAGAGAATGTTCTACCATTCTCTATAGAATTTTTGCTTTTCATATTCAAATGTTTACTTGGCTTGGAATTGACTTTTGTGGATGGTGTGAAGAAGGGTTGTATTTTTTCCCCAAAAGATTTGCCAGCTTTCCAAGCCCATAAATAATTCTTTTCCTATTTTATTTTTGTTACATATGCATCACATGCCAGGTAAGTTATACAGGTTTCAGTGAGCAAAACAATGGAAATCCTCTCAACAGCAAAGTGTGTGCATATCCCTGTAGTCTGGATGTTCCATAAGCAGCTAGAGATGAAGCATACAGATTTGACTGAGTTTGAGTTCCAACTCTCTCATTTACAAACCAAGCAGGGTAAAAGGGATGTTAACAAAATGAATTAATCTGCAAAAGTTGGAACTGAAATGAATATAATTGGGCAGAAGTTTGGAATAGAAATATAGCTTATCTACATCAATTTCAAATAGTTGGAAGGGGTGGAATATAAACTTCTTTACTGGGCTCTGAAAATATGGGAATGAAAGGAAGAGAACCTTTAATAACACTAACTCCAAGAGCCTAAATAAAAACACTGAACTAAATCAATTGAAGCAAACAATGTCGGTGGAGTGCAAGACGGTATGTATGTGAAAATCATTTATTACTGGAAAAAGAGCTGTTTGCATATAGCATCAGGACTTGGCTTACTCAGCTCCATTCCCAACTGACTTTTCTCTTGCCTTCCTGTTTTGTAAAGGCTAAAAGCGAAACACTCCATTTTCTTAGACACCTCCTGCCTGTGGTGGCTCAGCTCTAGCCAGTGATGCAAATGGACCACATTCCTTTCCAGGCAAAAAGACAAAAGCTGCCTGGGGAAAGGCCTTCAGCCCTCTCACTTTCTTCCTTCCTGAAAATTTAATGTGGGGTCTGGAAGTGCAGAGGCCATCTTGAGATACTAAGGACAGTGACTTGTGGAATTCTGAGCTACCCTGACAGCGCTGTATTTCTACCCTTAGACTTCTTGTTGCCAGAGACAAAGTAAACCTGTATCTGTTAAGTTCTTGAAGTGAAGGTTTTTATTTTTTATAGCCAAGCATATACGTACCTGATATAGCTTTGATACCGCATTCCTTCATTTGTTCAACATTGGTTATCACTGAAATCATTACAGTAATGGATATATGTTAGTTAAGTGAGGGAGGATTGAACAGAGGAAGGGAAAGGAGAAGATGGCACATGTACCTTGTGTATCTGGAGTTTAATTTGTAATAGGAGGATTAAGACATGACCACAGTAAGAGATAGTTTATGTTAAGTGTCTTATGTGCCAACATTTGGCTCCAAGTTTTATCAGATAATCTTTTACAAGCATGTGGGATTCATTGTGGCAGTTTGGGTATTACATGGACATCTTTGTGCATCATTTTGTCCTAGGAACACCTGCTATGTGCATCAGGACTATTTTGTACTATGAGATGTCTAATGGCATGCTTTCTGCTACAAAGCAATTCATAAAAAATTTCAACAAGCAGTTCCATGTACCTATTATAGATACAGAATGTCCTCTTTTCCATTGATGTGGTTTTGAAAGAAATAAGCAGCCTGCTGCCATTTTGTGTTACCATCCTCAGCAGGCGGCACACAAGAGATAAGAATGCAGGAAAAAAACCTGCTTACATCCAAGGGTCAGGATTAAAATGTAAACTCCTGAGAGAGTGTGTGTGTGTGTATTTTATCTTGGTATCCCTCATGGTGACTAATTCCTTGCTTGTACATTTCAAGAGCTCAAAATATTTTTGCTCTTTGCAGTGGTCTGAATGTGTTCCCCCAAAATTCATATGTTGAGACTTAATTGCCAATGTGATAGGACTGGCCAGTAATGCAATAAATCCAATTATATCTTGTAAGCTTTAAGAGCTAATTAAGTTATGAAGGTAAAGCCTTCATGGAAGGAATTAAGGCTCTTACAAATGGGTTTAAGGGAGTGGGTTCATTACCTTCTATCCATTCCTCTATGTGGGGACACAGCATTTATTCCTTCTGGAGCATGCAGCAGCAAAGTACCATCTTGGAAGCAAACCATAGTGCAATCAAATTAGAACTCAAAATTTAGAAACTCACTCAAAACCACATAACTACATGGAAATTGAACAACTTGCTCCTGAATGACTTTTGGTAAATAATGAATTTAAGGTAGAAATCAAGAAGTTCTTTGAAAACAGTGAGAACAAAGAGACAATGTACAGGATCTCTGGGATGCAGCTAAAGCAGTGTTAAGAGGAAAATTTATAGCACTAGGTGACTGCATCAAAAACCTAGAAAGATCTCAAATTAACATTGTAACATCACAACTAAAAGAACTAGAGAACTAAGAGCAGACAAACTGCAAAGTTAGTAGAAGACAAAAAAATAACCAAGATCAGAGCATAAGTGAAGGAGATAGAGACAACAAAAAACCTTCAAAAAAATCAATGAATCTAAGAGCTAGTTTTTTGAAAAAACGAATAAAATAGACCACTAGCTAGACAAAGAAGAAAATAGAGAAGAATCAAATAGACACAATAAAAAATGATTACGGGGATATTACCACTGAGCCCACAGAAATACAAACTACCATCAGAGAATACTATAAACATCTTTATGCAAATAAGCTAGAAAATCTAGAAAAGATGGATGAATTCCTGGACACATACAACCTCTCAAGACTGAACCAGGAAGAAGCCAAATTCCGGAATAGGCCAATAACAAGTTCTGAAGTTGAGGCAGTAATAAATAGTCTACCAAGTAAAAAAAAAAAAAAAAAAAAACCCCAGGACCAGACAGTTTTATAGCTGAATTTTACCAGAGGTACAAAGAGGAGCTGGTACCATTTTTTTTTGAAACTGTTCCAAACAATTGAAAAGGAAGGACTCCTCCCTAACTAATTTTATGCGGCCACCATCATCCCGATACCAAAACCTGGCAGAGATACAACAAAACAAAGAAAACTTCAGGCTGATATCCCTAATGAACATCAATGCAAAAATTCTCAATGACATACTGGCAAACCAAATCCAGCAGCACATCAAAAAGCTTATCCACCATGATCAAGTCAGCTTCATCCCTGGAATGCAAGGCTGATTCAGCATACACAAATCAATAAACATACTTCATCACATAAACAGAACTAAAGACAAAAACCACATGATTACCTCAATAGATTCAGAAAAGGCCTTTGATAAAATTAAACATTGCTTTATATCAATAACTTTCAATAAACTAGGTACTGAAGGAACATATCTCAAAATAATAAGAGCCATTTATGACAAGCCCACAGCCAATATCATACTGAAGGGGCAAGAGCTGGAAGCATTCCCATTGAAAACTGACACAAGACAAAGATGCCCACTCTCACCACTCCTATTCAACATAGTATTGGAAGTTCTGGCGAGGACAATCAGACAAGGGAAAGAAATAAAGTTATCCAGATAGGAAGAGAGGAAGTCAAACTGTCTCTGTTTGCAGATGACATGATCTTATATCTAGAAAACCCTATAATCTCAGCCCCAAACCTTCTTAAGCTGATAAGCAAATTCAACAGTCTCAGGATACAAAATCAGTGTGCAAAAATCACAAACATTCCTATACACCAACAACAGGCAAGCAGAGAGCCAAATCATGAATGAACTGCCATTCACAATTGCTACGAAGAGAATAAAATACCTAGGAATGCAGTGAACAAGGGAAGTAAAGGACCTTTTCAAGGAGAAAGACAAACCGCTGCTTAAGGAAATCAGAGAGGATACAAACAAATGGAAAAACATTCCATGATCCTGGATAGGAAGAATCAAAATGGCCATACTGCCCAAAGTAATTTATAGATTTAATGCTATTCCCATTAAACTACCATTGACATTTTTCACAGAATTAGAAATTACTTTAAAATTCATGCGGAACCAAACAAGAGCCTGTATAGCCAAGACAATCTTAAGCAAAAAGAACAAAGCTGGAGACACCACACTACCTGACTTCAAACTGTACTCCAAGGTTACAGTAACCAAAACAGCATGGTACTGGTACAAAAACAGGCTCATAGACCAATGGAACAGAATAGAGAACTCGGAAATAAGACCACACTTGTACAACAATCTGATCTTCAACACACCTGATGAAAACAAGCAATGGGGAAAGGATTCCCTGTTTAATAAATGGTGTTGGGAGAACTGGCTAGCCATGTGCAGAAACTTGAAAGTGGACTCTTTCCTTAAACCTTAAATTAAGATGGATTAAAAACTTAAATGTATAACCCAAGACCATAAAAACCCTAAAAGAAAATCTAGGCAATACCATTCAGGACATAGGCATGGGCAAATATTTCATGAGGAAAACACCAAAAGCAAAAATGGACGAATGGGATCTAATTAAACCAAAGAGCTCCTGCACAGCAAAAGAAACTATCATCAGAGTGAACAGACAGCCTACAGAATGGGAGAAAATTTTTGCAATCTATCCGACAGAGGTCTAATATCCAAAATCTACAAGGAACTTAAACAAATTTACATGATAAAACAACTCCAATAAACAGTGGGCAAAAGACATGAACAGACACTTTTTGAAAGAAGATATTTATGTGGCCAAGAGACATGAAAAAAAGCTCAGCATCACTGGTCATTAGAGAAATGCAGATCACAGCAATGAGATACGATCTCACACCAGTCAGAATGGTGATTATTAAAAAGTCAAGAAACAACAGATGCTGGCAAGGCTGTGGAGAAATAGGAACACTTTTACACTGTTGGTGGGAATGTAAATTAGTTCAACCATTGTGGAAGACAGTGTGACGACTCCTCAAAGACCAAGAACCAGAAATGCCATTTAACGCAGCAATCCCATTGCTGAGTATGTACCCAAAGGAATATAAATCATTCATTTGCAGAGATACAGGCATGCATATGTTCACTGTAGCAATATTCACAATAGTAAAGACATGAAATCAACCCAAATGCCCATCAATAATAGACTGGATAAAGAAAATATGGTACATATATACCATGGAAAACTATGCAGCCACAAAAAGGAACAAGATCATGTTTTTTGCAGGGACATAGATGGAGCTGAAAGCCATTATCTTCAACAAACAAACACAGGAACAGAAAACCAAACACCATATGTTCTCACTTGTAAGTGGGAGCTGAGCAATGAGATATGGGAGGGAAATAACACACACTGGGGACTGTTGTAGGATGAGGGAAAGGGGAGCATCAGGAAAAATAGCTAATGCATGCTGGGCTTAATAATTAGCTGATGGATTGATAGGTGCAGCAAACCACCATGGCACATGCTTACCTGTGCAACAAATCTGCACATTCTGCACATGTACCCCAGAACTTAAGAAAAAATGATGAATCCCAGTGTTGGTTAACATTAGTATTGGCTCACACTGAAATTTATATTGACCTCAGAGTGGAAGTTTATCTTTTGTGGTTGCCTTGACTCTGGGGGAGGATGGATATTGGAACTTCCCATGGAGAATATGACTTGCTTGACTTGCTTTTCTTCTCCATGATGTTAGGAGAAAAATCTCTCTGACCAGAAGGCTAACTCTTCAGCCAAAGTGGCACTTCATCTGCCATATCAATGGGTTTACAGGGGAAAGAATCCCAAGAGGTCAGTTGATCCAGGATCTAGTCCCAGGCTGGGAAGAGATTTCTGCTGTTTTACAGGTGAGGTACCTAAGGCCCCAAGAAGGCCAAGCCACTTAGTCAGATCGCTGGGAAATGACGCTGTTGGTGGAGTGGAGGTGCAGTGGGTGTAGGGGAAGATGAGGGTTGCAGTAGTGAGGGATGAGAGTAGATGCTAGAATTCCTGGTTCTCAGTTCAAGTCTACCAATCTGTATTACAGGGCTGTTGTAGGTCGCTTTGTTGAGTGATGCTGATGCCCATTTATAGGAGTTGGAGACAGGTGCAGGCTGGATGGTGAGGGACACAAAGCTTGTCTTGCTGCTCTCTCCTGTTTGATAATTGTTCACCACCTCTTGTTTTTCACAATCTCTTTAATGAAATATCAAAGGAAAACGCCTATTTTTTTTCCTCCAAGACTTGAGTCAATTTTTCTGTCATGGTTTCTTCATTGACTGTGTTCCTTTAGGAATCCCCCCCTCCCCTTTTTTTTGTTAACTATATTTATAGTTTCTATCTCTGACAAGTCTTCCTTGTGGTTTACAAACATATTCAAGTTTCTCCCGCTTATTAAGAATAAAAACCTCTATTCTGCATCCCTCATTATCCATTTATTCATGGTTTAGCTTCTTGAATGAGTCTACACTTACTTTTTCCACTTCCTCACCACAAATTCACATTGAGCCAGCTGCAGGCTCTGTCTTGATCATTTTATTTTAACAGTGCTGGCAAAGGTCACTGTGATATCCTCATTATGAGTTGAGTAGATTAGTTTTGGTTCTTATTTGACCTCTCTATGTCATATGGCAGCTTCTCACTCAATTTGGGGTCGATCTTGAATATAAGTCATAACCTTTAAGGTAAAATCCAGTTTCTTTTTCAACATTAACCCTCAATTATTAGCACAGATATTAATTGAACTTAAGTTACTCAACATGGACCTGTTTTTAAAAAATAATTAATTGACTTAATTTTTTAGAGTGGAAATTGAGGGGAAGGTGTAGAGAGTTCCCATGTAACCCCTTTCTCCTTGCATTGATTCCTCTGTTATTAGCATCTTGCATTAGTATGGTATATTTCTTATAACTGATCAGTCAATATTGACACATTATTGTTAATTAGGTTCATAGTTTACATACAGGTTCACTCTTTGTGTTGTATGTTCTGTGGGTTTTAACAAATGCATAATGTCATGTATCCACCGTTACAGTATCATACAGATGAGTTTCACTGCTCTAAAAATCCCCTGTGCTTCACTTCCCTCTCTCCGTCCCTTCCCCAAGCCCAACCATGGATCTTTTTACTCCCTCCTTAGTTTTGCCTTTTCCAGGATGTCATATAGTTGGAATCAAACAGGATGTAGCCTTTTCAGATCGGCTTTTTTCACTTAGCAATATGCATTTAAGGTTTCTCTATATTTTCCTGTAGCTGGATAGCTCATTTCGTTTTCTCACAGCATAATAGTTTCTTGTAAGTATGCACCACAGTTTGATGCCTTCTCTTCTGCCAGCTTCTCAATGATGGTGTTTCCTAGGGTTCTATGCTGGGCCTTTTAATATCTTCAGTATTTCACATATTTTTCAGGGTTGGTCTCATCCACTCCCAGGGCTTCAGCCAACACCTCACTGTTGTGCTCTAGCTTGTATTTCATTGCAAACCTTTTCCCTGAACCCCAGACACACGTGTGCACTTTGCTTCTTGGATGTCTCCTCTACTGAGATGTGGGAAACACCCCAGAGAGGAATGTCATTCAATTTTGGGGGCTGTTTGTCACATGGAAGTAAAAATATTTTGTGTATCTGCCAAATACACGAGTGGTGAAGCTTTTCTACTCTATTTCCTCTAGGTAGGGTTTCTCAACCTCAGCATTATCGACATTTTGGGCCAGGTAATTTTTTGTTGTAGGGGCTATTCCGTGCATTGTAGGATGTTTGGCAGCATAGCTAGCCTCTACTTGCTACATAGAAGTAGAGCCTTCTCCCTGCAGTCCTCAGCCCCAGGTTGTGACAACCATAAATCCCTTCAGACATTGCCAAATGCCCTCGGGGGATGGGAGGCAGCTCAAATCACCCCCCTAATGAAAATTGCTCTAACATAACATGTTTTCTCCCATGCCGTGTCTTTCCTTACACTTATTCCTCTTCCTGAATTGCCCTTCCCCAGGGGGAAGATTTCACCCACCCTTTAAGACGGGGCTCATTCATCGTCTCCGGTAGGAAGTCTACTCCTGTATTCCTCTCCCTTCCCTTCTCTGCAGATTTCCCTCTTCCTTTGTTCCTCATTGTCCTCCTGCCACGTTCCTGTGCCTGGTGTTTACGCAGTGATGCTCTTCTCTGCGTTGCTAGTTGGCTGGCATCATGCCTTCATCTTTGAATCCCCAGCACCTTCACAGTGTGTGGCAATTAATGTGCCCAATTAACATTGTTGAATAAATGAGCCATAATGGCCCCCTCTGGTCAAAATCCTCTATGATAAATTCTCATAACATTACGTATTGTTCTTTCAAAGCACTTGTTACAGTAACAATTTTCCATTTTTTTGGAGTGTGATTATTAAATCAATGTCTTTCCCCTTCACTAGACAGACCATAATAAGCTCTACAAAGGCAGAAGCTATGTCTGCTTTTGGTCATCACTGAATCATGCAGTGCTTGGCACTTAATAGGTACTTGGGACATAGAATGAATAAATGATCTTGGTCAAGAATGGCCTTGGAAGATTCAGTTGGGCTTAATAACAGCAGCAGCAGCAGCAAAAACTAATATTAATTTAAAGTATTGTCATAGGTATTATTTTCATTTAATAATTTAAAAATTATTAATAAATTTAAAAATCCTGCTAAAAAGGTATTATTTCTATCATATAGTTAAAAAAAAAACTGAGGAAGATGAGAGAGGTTGAACATCTTAAAGTCTCATACTCTTTGATCACTGTATTACAAATGTGGGCACTGGGTTATTTCTTATCTATACAGCCAGGCTTGCAGAGATCAGTAAATGTTTTATGGCACATGAAGTGAATCAGAGAATATGCAATTCTTTTGTATTTTTTTGTATATTGGTTTAGAGCACAAGCATTTTTACATCCATATGAGAAAAGCTCACTGGAATTGATGATAAGGGCTCACACCCCCTCACTGGTCCTATAGTAACACAAACTCTATATTCATTTGTATTCCAGGGGCCAGCCAGAAATGGTTGATGTAAGATGTCTTATAGGTCCAGCTGATGCTAACAACCAATGAGAGAAAAACTTTTGTATTTTGAAGACAAACATACTTACTCTTTATGAATTTATAATATAAGTGATTGACAACCTGAACAGGATATGGGAGACCTAGGCCCACGGTTCTTAAGCTTTTGTGGCACATAGAATCATTTGATGGGACACAGACTAATACAGACACCTTAATCTGGACGTTTCTTACTACTAGAAACATAGGGATAACAACTGTCATTCCCACTAATGTGGAAATAGTGGAGAGGGTGGATTTGCATGTATTAGTGCCTTGTGGGTAAATTATAAATATATTCCTGAAATTGAGTAGAAAAGTGAACACGTTATAAACTTGAATGCTATCGGGGACCAGCAGAAGCTCCTTTGCAGAACATTGAAATTCCCAGGCTGCAGCCAAATGCCACTGACTAATCAACCTAGAGTTTCAATTCAGGAATGATGGGTTGAATCTTGAAAATATATGAATATAGAAAAGGTGAAAAGGGGATGTGGTATATACTAATGACCTTTAGGAGATGCATTAGAAATGAGATTGGATTCTTCATGGAGTGGACAATTATTACTAGTAATATGCTTCGTGTCATGATGCCATTTCAACGAGGGCATTCAACAGTTGCTTGTTGAATAAAATAGGACTTCCATTCTCCTATGAATGCTCAACTAGAGAAAAGCCTTCCCAGACCAAGAAACTAGCCTCTATTTCATGTAATGTTTGCTGAGGTGTATGGAAATATATCCTATGGTGACACCAAAATAGTCTATATACTGTCATTTTGGGTCTTACATAAAAAAGATGGCATCAAAGACATTTGAGATAACGTGGAATTCCTGTAAAACATACTTGATGAGGCTGACAGACAATTTCTTAATGATGTTTGGCTCATCTTTGACACAAATGGAAAGATTGAAGACGGATGTGAATGAAGGAAAGTGTTTCTAATAATAATAATAATATGAATGTAGAAGGTATCAATCTTTGTGTTACTGATCGTTGATTGGTTTCTTGGTGAGATCTTTATCACAGGATGACCTGGTTTTAAAAAATTACCAAGTATTGGGAAAATGTGTAGCTACTGATAGGAACATGTGCCGATTTGCTTTTTGTGTTTGTTATATGTAGATATTGTCACTTTATTTAGCAAGACATTGTTTCTTATTTCTTGAGTCAAGAATATAATGTAAGCTCAAGTGAATTTCTGTTTAATGAGAAGAGCATTTTATTTTGTCCTTTCTGACCCTTATATTCATGCTTTTGATTACCCACAGGTGAATCTAGGAGAACCAGAGATAACTTCCATAGACTGCAAAACCAGAATGAAAATGTGGATATTTCAGTTTAAAAGATTCCTTTCAGGAAAATTATCACTGTGATGTTGGAAGATGTTCTTTCATTCACAAAGCATTTGCTAGATCTATTAGGTGTGAGATTAGTCACATATAAATATTTTGTATATGTAAAGCAAATTTGATCCCTGCAAAATGGACCCAGTGGTGGGAACCAGTCTAAGGAGACAAGGCTGTGTTTCCCTTCTCTAAGCATCACCAACAGAGCTGCTTATTCTGAGTCTGGAAAAGATCCAGTGGTATTTAGTTTTACGAGGCTTAATGTAAAGGTATTGTATTTCATGAGATGAAATAATGACACAGTGGATTGCAAGAATTTTGAGAGATTATTTTTTCAGAGTGTTGGCAAGCACCATCCTCTAGAGGATTTTGTGTCTAAAAAAGAAATATAGATCTTCTTTCATAGGATTCAAATGATAACTAATCATTAATCCCTTCTGGATGGTCAGAGTTTGACTGCAGAGGCTGGTTTGGAATGTCCGGAGCAATCTGACCTCTCTAGTTGGCCTTTATTGAATTTGTGACTTCCACGTCATCCTAAAACTTCAAGGAACATGGGCAATGCATTTTTTTGGGGGGTCCTCCACTTCTCAGCCATGATTACAGTTCTTTTTATTTATTTATAGATTATGCTTCACCTTTAGTCTTCATGCACAGTTTGATTCTCTATGAATTTTGACAATCCAAATGAATATTTGGCAAAGACAAGAAATGTTATCAAGCTGTATCTCAGATTTCTTTCTCTCTCATTTTTGTTATGTTTTCAGCTGAGAAGTTCTCTGTGTTTTAGAGAAAGCTGAGCCATTCTTTTGACTTAAGTTTGACCTTTTTTTGCTTTGTTCTGGAAAACGTATAACTGTCCTTAGGCTAAACATCTCTCTAGTTTTGTGACTGTCTCATCTCCAATTTCCCTGTAATGCAACATGTTGGAATAGGTTTCTCATGAATGGCAGGGGAGAAACAAGACATTGTGGGGGAAATCTGGCACTTCTTCTGCTTTTGATGTGTATGGAAGGGAGTTTGTGTTCTCTGTAGCTGAGAGCCTTCTTGAAACATGGCTCAGGCAAGAATGTTTTGAAAGTGCAATTAGTTCAGCATGGGAATCTAGCAAAACGAATATATGCCCCAATGTATGTAGCTCTTTTCCCAGGGAGACTTGTTCCTACCTATTTCAGAAATAACAGATGAACTCTTAAGACTTTATAAAAGTTCTGCAGCGGCGGACATATCATCTGTAAAGATAAAAAGATGTATGCATCAGCACAGATGTGTTTGTATCAAATTGTGCACATGATAGACTGCATGTGGAGCCCGTAGTGAATTCTCATGGTAACACTGATGAAATTGGTGTTATGGAGGAAGGGAAAGGGGAGTTATGAGTTATTACCATCAAGCAACAAATGTTACATTCCTTATCTTTCTCAAATGCTGTCTTGCAAATACATGTCAGAACAGGCTGTGATTGGAGTGAGTCCAGGCATTAGGTTCAAGCTGAGAGAGGTCAAGCAGCTAGGGTATGACCAGCAAGAGGAGCAAGCTTACTTGCAGCTGTAGACCGTCACCTATCACCTTGTTTTCCAAACTTGCCTGCTTACCTGGGGTGTTAAAAATGGTGATTCTTGCAGACTTAGCAAATCAAAGTCTCTAGAAGAAGGACCTGGAAAATGATTTTTTTTTTTTTTTACTTGCTCTGTCTACAAGGTTGATGTGCAATGCCACTGAAATAATGTAGTTGACACAGCCTTGAAAAACATAAAGCTTCTTTTTAAACCACATTCTGGGAGTTTAATTAATTTTATTTTTTATTATACTTTAAATTCTGGGATACATGTGCAGAACATACAGGTTTGTTACATAGGTATACACGTGCCATGGTGGTTTGCTGCATCCACCACCCTGTCATCTAGATTAGTATTTCTCCTAATGCTATCCTTCCCTTAGCCCCCCATCCCATGACAGGCCCTTGTGTGTGATGTTCCCCTCCTTGTGTACATGTGATCTCATTATTCAACTCCCACTTATGAGTGAGAACATGTAGTGTTTGGGTTTCTGTTCCTGTGTTAGTTTGCTGAGAATGATGGTTTTCTGCTTCATCCATGTTCCTGCAAAGGACATGAACTCATTTTTTTTATGGCTACATAGTATTCCAGTTGCCACAAAGAAAATAAAATACCTAGGAATACAACTTACAAGGGATGTGAAGGACCTCTTCAAGGAGAACTACAAACCACTGCTCAAGGAAATAAGAGAGGACGCAAACAAATGGAAAAACATTCCATGCTCCTGGACAGGAAGAATCAGGACCATGAAAATGGCCACACTACCCAAAGTATTTATAGATTTAATGTTATCCCCATCAAACTACTATTGACTTTCTTCATAGAATTAGAAAAAAACTACTTTAAATTTCATATGGAGCAAAAAAAGAGCCCGTATAGCCAGGACAATCCTAAGCAAAAAGAACAAAACTAGAGGCATCATGCTACCTGACTTCAAACTATCCTCCAAGGCTACAGTAACCAAAACAGCATGGTACTGGTACCAAAACAGATATATAGACCAATGGAACAGAACAGAGGCCTCAGAAATAACTTCATACATCTACAACCATCTGATCTTCAACAAACCTGACAAAAACAAGCAATGGGGAAAGGATTCCCTAATTAATAAATGGTGTTGGGAAAACTGGCTAGCCATATGCAAAAAACTGAAAGTGGACCCCTTCCTGACACTTTATACAAGAATTAACTTAAGATAGATTAAAGACTTAAATGTAAGACCTAAAACTATAAAAACCCTAGAAGAAAACCCAGGCAATACCATTCAGGACATAGGCATGGGCAAAGACTTCATGACTAAAACACCAAAAGCAATGGCAACAAAAGCCAAAATTGACAAA